>BLKR01011459.1:0-32280 GCA_011170035.1 Teleogryllus occipitalis
ACAGTGCTGACAGTGTCTGCTACATTGCTGGGTCCATTGAGAATGGAATGCTGGAGCACTGTGCTGCCCAGGCGGCTTGGGCAAGTGGTGCACGAGTGGCGCACTGCGTCAGCCGCCGCCTAGGAATCAGACCAAGAGACTGCTTGAAGCGTTTGCTGCATTTGTCGGTCTATTGAGAATGGAATGTTGGGGCATTGTCTTGGCCAGGCACCGTGGGCAACTGGCGCACGGGGGGCGCACTGCATGAGGCGCCGCCTATGACCCAGACCAGATCAGTACTTGAGGCGTCTGCAACATTGCGCAGTCAAATGAGAATGGAATGCTGGAGCACTGTGCTGCCCAGGCGGCTTGGGCAAGTGGCGCACGGGGGGGGGGGGGGCGGACGCCAGCACAGTGCTTACAGTGTCTGCTACATTGCTGGGTCCATTGAGAATGGAATGCTGAAGCACTGTGCTGCCCAGGCGGCTTGGGCAAGTGGCGCAGGAGGGGCGCGCTGCGTCTGCCGCCGCGGGCCACAGGCGCCGCCGTTGCGCCACTGTTCGCGCCGCGAAGCGCCGCGTCGGCATGTGGGCCGAAGGCCGCGTAGCGCTCTCCTCTCGCACGCGGGGGCAGCTGCCACGAGATTGGGAGAGGGACTAAAAAGGCCCCTCAAGCACCCACGGCTCTTTCCAAGGGTTTAATAAACTCAAGGTCGCTGGGAGAACTGGAGAATGCACTCACGGATGACTACCGTCCATTTGGTCTAATAGGGGGTAAAAAGAGTTTGAAATTCTCTCTAGCAAAGAGTGAACGCAAACTTGTGCTGTGTCTTGGAAAAGTTAATTTCATCAACTGTACTGCCTCTCAAGTAAATCGGTTGGGAAAGTGACGCCGTGAATACATGTGGCGTCCATTGTTTTGAAACTAGGGAAGCGGTTAGCGGTGTAATAGAAAGGGAACTAGAACTTTATAGAACTTTTTATATCGTATTTAAAAGCTGTTGTTCACAAAACATCACCGATCTCTCATGGAAATGTAAGTGCTAGAATAGGTGGTCGCAATACTGGAACAATGTAAGTTTATTGTGAATACGATAAGATCTTCTGCGGTGATGAATAGGGAATTTCCGTGTGTAACAATGGTTGTTATTGACAGTGTTCTTTTGTACATCCCAGATTTATAACTGAGTACATTAACTTTCCCATCACGATTATTGACTATCTAAGAAAGTGTGAACTAAAATGAATTATATTTATTCAGTCGGAATGTGTGATGGTTTGTTCAAAATAAGTTTTCATTTTCTTTTCGATGTTTCAATTTCGTATTGGTAAAATTACTATTATCCTCAAAGGTGACATATTGCTTTATCGAAATACCTTTTTCTTCTTCCTTGAATTGTTTCTGAATCGTTCTGTTATCAAAACTAGCTCATTCATTTTGTTTACCAAAATTAAATATGGGCAGTTTTGCAATTTCTATAGGTCCCTTCTTAACTTCGCGAAAGGATAAACTAATTCATATCCAGCCAAATTTAATGTGGCGAGAACATATCGTGTTACTACCATACGGCGTATGGAGCGAGAAGAATTTTGCTTTTCCTGTAAAATATTCGGGATTGGCACGAGGTGATTTTAATAGCAAACGCTTCAATATTAAGAATATCATATGCATATCAGAGAAATGTACATACGGAAATAATTTAGAAGACAAAGTTTGAATGTGAGGTACATATTGGGTATTTAAAAAAACTGTTTTCACTTATGGTTTACTTTAAGAAAGAGTCAAACGTTCTTCAGTAGCTCAGTGCTAGTGCATGGTTTGATTAAGAATGTACGCTTATGCATCGCGTCTAAAGTTTACTAATGAATTGCTGAATAATGGAAAAGCCTCTCTCAAAAACTGCTGAATGAATAAAAAGGTATTTTATTATAGATTTTATCATCACTAATTGTAGAATATTGATCGCAGAAACCTTGACTGGCGATGAGACTTCGCCTTAAAGAGAACTGATCGCGTATCACAACTTTACTGTAGATAAGGATCTTCTCTTGGTTATTACGCCAATAACGGATCTAATTAACTATCACTTACAACGTACGATACACCCGCTGAAAGAGAGATATGGCCTTTGACGTGCGAAAGCGAGAGCATCACTCAAGACGTATCTTGTCCACCTTCCTCAAAGACGCCTCCGTCTCATCAAGGAGCGAGCCACGAGGCGGCGTCCGCTCTCCGCGGCCGCGGGGCCAGGGCAAGGGGCTGGCGAGGGCGAGGGGGCGAGGGCGGGGGCGGGGGTGGGGGCGAGGGCGGGGGCGGGAGCGGGAGGCGGGGGCGAGGGCGGGGGGCGGGGGGGCTGGGAGGGCAGGGGGCGGGGGGGCAGGGGGCGGAGGCGAGGAGGGCGGGAGCGGGGGGGCGAGGGCAGGAGCGGGGGCGGGGGGCAGAGGGCGGGGGAGGGGGCGGAGGCGGGGCGGTGGCGGTGGCGGTGGCGGTGGCGGTGGCGAGGGCGAGCGCGAGGGCGAGGGCGAGGGCGAGGGCGAGGGCGAGGGCGAGGGCGAGGGCGAGGGCGAGGGCGTGGGCGAGGGCGTGGGCGAGGGTGACAGCGAGGGCGAGGGCGAGGGCGAGGTGCTGTCGATGGCGAGGGCGAGGGCGAGGGCGAGGGCGAGGGCGAGGGCGAGGGCGAGGGCGAGGGCGAGGGCGAGGGCGAGGGCGAGGGCGAGGGCGAGGGCGAGGGCGAGGGCCAGGGCCAGGGCCAGGGTGATGGCGAGGGCGAGGGCGCGGGGGCGGCGCCGCGCCGTCGCTCGTACTCCTGAACTTGACAGGCGGCGGCGTCGACTGTTGCTGCTTGGCCTCGGCCGCGCGACCGCCAAGGGACACGCTCCGGCGGCTGTGCCGAGGCCGCCCCGACACGCGCCCTCCGCGCTGCACCAACCGACAAGAAATGAACGGGTCGATGGAAAAATACGGCCCGTGTTGGTGTCTGGCTGTGTTTGACCGCGTGCCAACGCCTCCGACCGAAGGGTGTCGAGATCGCATCCGCTCTACGTGTCCTGTGGCTTAGGAATCCTTTGGCTTTCCTGCGTAGTCTGTGACAGAGGACCTAGAGTACCGCTGTTTTCATCTGAATCGAAGACACGCAAGTGTATTCATTCACTCTGTGGATAGTGCTATTCTACCTATTCGCATACTAAGGCCTAGAGAGCTTTGACAAAAAAACTTTAAAATAGAGGCAAGGGTGAAAATGTCACTAGACTGAAGAAGGAAGAGGTGGAGAAGAAATATAATCGAGAGGAAAAAATCACT
Source organism: Teleogryllus occipitalis (assembly GCA_011170035.1). Lineage (NCBI taxonomy): Eukaryota > Metazoa > Arthropoda > Insecta > Orthoptera > Gryllidae > Teleogryllus > Teleogryllus occipitalis. The sequence goes on from BLKR01011459.1 coordinate 3,280, forward strand.
AAAAAAGCACTAGTAATTTTTGTAGATTCTTAAAATTCTCCGGCTACAGTAGTTAATTCGTTAAGTAAAACTGAGCAGACAATTAGCACTGAATAGATCCCTTGCCTAAAAATTGCCAATTTTCAATTGGTTCTTTATATTAATTTATTTCCAAACATCGATTTGTTCCAGTGGAAACCGCTTGAAAATTGCAAAATTTTGGTAATGGTGGAGTAGAGGACTCAGGAAATTGGTGTTACACCCCCTACACGTGTTTGAGGAACTTGCCCAAACGAGTGCCACCTTATCTCACGTTATTATGACGTCAATAATAATAATAATAATAATAATAATAATAATAATAATAATAATAATAATAATAATAATAATAATAATAATAATAATAATAATAATAATGTATTTGCTTATTCTTTAAATATAAAAGAAGGAAAAATAATATTTATTTATTCATCAAGGCCGTTATTAGAGCTTTAATGATTGAGCGACGTCAAAACGCAAAAAAATCATTAGAAATAGTTAACGCCCGTGGTAGATACATAATAATATTTTTACCTAATTTTATAGATTCAGATTTACTTATTCACTAATTAACTATATTTAAGTTGACTCGGTTTGTCTTTTCATGTTTCCCTCCCAAAATTTTCTCTCATAATTCCCCCAATAGGAGAACATGTAGCATCATTCATCTGTTTTTATATTTCCCTCATAACGACGATTTTTAGATCCAGGTAAGTTATCGACGTAAGTAAACGAAGTCCAAGATAGTTTAACGTGATTGTAATGGTAAAATTAGGCATCTTATTTTACCGCAATAGAGAATCATATACTATACTGATGAATTTATGTCTATGATAACTTTTTACCGACTGAAATAAACGTACCATGACGACGGTATTTTATTCGAAGCATAGAAAAATGGTCTTATATACACTCGAATAGACTCGTACGTAAGGCAAAAAGGGAGAGGGAGAGGGAAATGAAAGGGAAGGGAGAGGAGGTGAGCGGCGTGACCTTAGGGTGACAAAGGCAGGCGAAAGGACGCCGGCGCCGCGCCGAGTGGAGAGAAAGTGGAGACAGTGCGTCGCTGACAAGTCTGAACGCGCAGGCATTCGGAGAGGCAATAGTCATTTGCTTTATTTGTAGGCTTCTAAACGTCATTCGCACACAAATGATTGCGTATTGACGGAGAAGTGTCCTAATGATGCATTGTGTGTTGAGCATAATTCTAAAGGGAAGTTGTTAGACTCTGTTGTGAATGTGCAGTTACAGCTTTTGCAGGAATGAGAAAAGAAAAACTACGATTATTGGATCCAGGATGGTCATAAATCTTATTGAATAAACTATTCACGAGGAACTGAATAAAATATATAATTGAGGACCATTTTCTCATTATTTGTGTCGTTTGGGTCATGGGTTAACCACCGTGTTCATTTTTCAAAATAATTACAAATTTGTTGAGATTGTGTGGCACTAGTAAAACTGCCACCTGTGTCAGTAGAGATAAAAAATGGCTAATTATTCTGTAAACAGAAGAACATTTTTAGTGAAATTGTATGTTAATCCTAAATAAAATGATTGACTAATTCTCTTCTGTCCATTTTCATCATGAACGATACCACGAAGTTTAATTTTTACGATGAAAAAATAGCATACAAATTAATGAAGTTCAAGTATTTCAATGGACAATTCGAAGTCAAAATACCCAAGTAACCTACTATTTTCAACTATTTTCAAATGTTTTATCGTCTTTAAAATACACCTTGATCCTATATAGTACTACTTGGAATAGAACATTGGCGTAAGAAGAATAGTTTTTTTTTTTCTTTTGATCTCGGAACAACTTTATGGAGATCCACGTTGTGCTTCATCTATAGGATCAAAGTGGAAAGCTCAGTTACGGTATCAGTTGTACGACGTAACGGTAGTAATACTACTCGTCTTTTACTCTGACATAGTCTTGTTTTCATCTGCATGAGTTTGTGCTCACAAGCCTTGGAAATTTTCCTTGTCGAAATGGTTTTTGCTGAATTTTTGCGCAGTGACAGGGAGAACTAGAACAACCGCAAGAATGACTCGGCGATGAGGAAAGAGTAGCGATTGTGCGGTGCGGTATCGGCGAAGGGCAAGAAGCGTGCTCCAGGAGGGTGACGCCGCTCAGTGGAGACCACCTGCCGCCGGGAGTTAAGGAGTGTGTAATGAGCGTAATGATTTCATCGATTGGGCGTCCGCGCCGAGTGACGCGGGCCGCGCCCGACCTTGAGGCGCCGGCGGCATCTCCCCTCGGCGTTTTTGCGAGAGCCAGGCGCGGAGAGCCTGGTGAAGGAGAACTCTTGGCTCGGGGAAGGTCGCAGGGTAGTGCACTGCTTGGCGTGTTCCGAATGTGGTGCGGCAGCCGCTCTAACAAATTGCAAGTGTGCTCTCTTCACTTCCTCGGTTGCTTACGTTGCTCTAAGCATATCCTTCGGAGTACTTGCTTGTTTAAACTGCATCCTTGTTCTGCTTCTGTCGAATTGCGTTCCTCTCACACGTTTACTTTTCCATTGAAAATAACGAAATGTATTACCTTTGCCTCGTTAATTCAAGGAAAGAATAGTGTAATTTGCGACGAGGTTGAAAGAAGTCTACCTCGCTCAATCTGTTCAATAAAAGGGAAAATGGGCTTCGTTAAGATATATCTAACTAATCTAAGATATATGGCACTCAAGTGTTATCGTAAATATGAAAGAAGGAAGCAAGGGTTAATCACTTTACAATTTTCTCAGTTCTTTTTTAAATCAATGTAAACGGAAATAAATGCCTTTCGAAAAAATGTATTTACAAATGAGGCAATTAGTAAAATACGTTATGTTTTCGTATTGCAAAATAACTTTGGAAATAAAAAGTGCTGAACAAAATTTATTGAATATATGTGATAATGTTGGATAGCCTTGATAACTTGAGGCGATACCAGAGCTAAACAATTGTTCAAAAATATTTGAATCGTAAAATTTAATTGATTGGAGACGTTTCAGTTTACTTTTGTAAAACTGAATGTGATTTTTGTATTCTGCAAAAAATGAATGAGACATAGTTGAATTTTTTTTTTCGTTCAGTCATCAGAATTTAAACGAAACAATGAATGGAGATAAAATTATAAACAAATTGTTGTTATGAATATTAATTGAAATAACCCATCGTAAATAATGAACAGTTGGATATTAAATGTACTGTTCTTTCGAAACCAATGTAAATAGTATATTACCGTTAGGACAATACTTCCAGATGTCCCAATGCAAAATGCCTAAAATTTGAAAGTGGGTTAAAAAAGATTTAGACAAAATTCCCTTAGGTATTTCTCAGTATGAGTATGTTAGGTCACTCAGATTCATCCATTCATTGATTCATTCATTCATTTACGGACTTGTGTATTCGTTGACATTTGTATGCTTATTTTATCTGCGTATTGCACTTGCATATTGTAAAGCCAACACTAAATGGCACACAAAGTCCGTGTTAGGTAGAATCGCTTTCTTTCAAACCCCGCTCTTCCCTGAGGATTGAGAGTGGGCAGTGGCCGAGCCACCTTTGCCCGCGCAACGGTACTTGGCGGGCCAGCCTCCTCGCGATGCGCGCGCGTCCGCTCGGCAGGCGGCGACGCGGCGCCGCGCGCAAGGCCGGGTCCCGGTGCGCGTCCGCCGCCGGCCGTTTAAACGCGCATTGGCCGCTAGGGGGCGCTGGCGGAATGCACCGCGGGGGCGGGGCGGGGCGGGGCGGGGCAGGGCGGGGGCGGCCTTGGCAAGGCTGTCCGCTCACCGCTGCGGGCGCCGCTGCCCCTTCAAGGCCCCTGCGGGACGCCTGCCCGCCGCTGTCACGCCACACGAAGCGTTTGTGTTGTGGAAACGAATTGAATGGAAATTCAACCGACAGCAATCAGCATGCGTCTTATACCTCACGTGATCTGTTTTATATCAATATGCATTTTATCAATATTTGTCGAGATATATTGATAATGCATGCAGTTAATAATGAGGTTATGCTGAGATTGAACAAACAACTGTTGATTATGATATGATTTTACGATGATACACCCTTTTTCAACTATTTATTTATTTACTATTTATTTATTTGATGCCAAAAAATTAATCCTGTATTTGATGTGTAGTGAACAAAAACTCTTTGTAGGATTTCTTTTACGATAATAATACTTCAGTTTTTGCTAAGGCAAAACTATATGGTCTTCAGTTCTGGATGTTTAATTTATAAACTAATTTAATTTTAAAAAGATTCGATCGCTGATTACACTACTCAAAAATTGGACGCTTACTTCGATGTAACCAAGGTAAGCTTGTATAAAATTATCCTTGCTTGTCTTATAATCTATTACAAATTCTGTAGCAAGTGAGTTTATTTATGTTTGTTTCTTTTGTGGAAGTAAAAAATGACTTCTGCTCCTGACTATTGAAATAATTGTAGATATGCACCCCAGATACTTCATTTGAAATGGTTTGAACTTTTTAAAGTCATGGCTGAAGTTTTAGTGGCGCAGTAATGACAATATTATGATATTACGCAACTGACCCCAATAATGATAGTATGTGCTGTTGAAACAACTGTAGTTCTTTATGGAAATACACAGTACATTTGAAGGAAAAGACTTCAAAGAAAATGATATTGATCAACTCGTTTAGTTTTAACAATTGATTTTATTATTAGAATATTCTGACATTTTGGAGTTTAGACCAATAGTTAAGTTTTAGACCAACGACTTTTTAAAGATAAGTAAACTCCTTCATTTATGGATGTAGTAACTGGCTGGTGTCTGTTGGAAATTTTATCTATAACTCCCAAAGTATTACACTCTTTTGTGCACAGATGATAAATCGAACTTCTTGCCTGTGTAAATTTACTGACCTTATAAATAATACTGATACAAACAAATGTTTGTATTATGTAATTATATTTTTATTTTGTAAAGTAGAGATAATCCATTTTTATTCAAATTCTTCTTACTTACTGAAAACATTTACTGCATTACTCGTTCCATAATAATCGACATTTTTTCTGCATTTACATTTTGAAAAATCTGTTGTTTATTACTCTCGTCAGGAATTATTTTAACTAATTCATCTTTAATTTTCAATCATCTTTGATATTTTCAAGGTACCGTACTTTGGGTTTCAAAGTATTTCTGGAAGCTATAATTTATTAGTTTGGGACAAAGAATAGTATAAAATGTAACCATTCAAAAACCATAAGATCAGTCTTGCATGATATTCAACAATCTGTAATACCCCGTTGCTTCAGAAACTGCAAGTTTATAGCATAGTCGTAAAGATACCATGACGCTAAACCTGTATTGTTATTCTTTGCTAATATTTTCTTTCACTTAGTGCTGCACTTTCTCTTACCTTGATTTGAGGTCTGCGCAACTCATCTTTCCTTTCCTTATTTCACTATTTGCGTGATGACGTACGTCGAATGCGGCATCTTTGACGTGAAGAAGTCGCAATCTCAGTTAGGAGATATTGAAAAGTTCTCAGTATGGGGTCCTTCCAGACAACAGATTTTAAAATGCACAAAGCACTGCAATTCTTTCACAGACATCAAGATTCTACGTTGCTCTGTTGCCGTGGGCAATTCTTTATTGGCACTCGTACATTGTGAAATTTTGCAACATTAATTTAAAATAAAAGTAAGGAAATGCGACTTAGAATGAAATAAAACATGTTATAACACATGGGCGGTAACGTTTTAGAAATTCCAGCCTCTGCACCCAACGTCGCCTCGAGCCACCTAAAGCTATAAGAGCCCAAAAAACAATCTCAACCAAATTATATCTAAAATTTTAGGAAATTTTTGAGATAGTTAAGTGCCATATTCACGAATTAGCTGCTATATTTATTCTATATTTAGTCTAAAGCTAGCAGCGCCCACTCAGAAAATCCATCTCAAAATCAATTCAAAAACTAGAGGTGCTACAGAATGGCAGACTTTCTCGTAGTATAGTTTTCTAATTTCCTTAGTGTGGTCTGGCTTTAATGGTTTTGCTCCATTCTCTGGCCAGCTGCCAACTATCGTCGCCCAAAGAACATTTTTTGACATTTTCTCAACGTTTTGCTTTCCTTGTTGTACAACCGAAATATTACTTCAAAAATGTTAAAGAAGAGTAAAAACTCGTCATAAATAGAAATTTTCAGTGAAAAATTTGATTTTTAAGAAAATGGCGATTAGGCGTTACTGTAAATGCGAAATTTGAAGTTCATTTTCACCGGAATCTATTGACTTTTCGAAAAAGTTTATTAAAAATCATTTGAAGCACTTCCACTCACAATTGTAATAATGCATACAAATTGATGAAAATGCCCATATTAACGGAGTGAGAGGTATTTAAAAATAGTACATTTGTGTAATTTTTGAAAAAAACAAAAGAATACACCAAAATGAATAGGCGCTAGTAGAGTTCACAGACGGACGGACGGACGGACACACGGCAGACAGACTGACAGACGGACGGACGGTCATTTTGAAGAAAAAAAACTTTTTCGGTATCAGGGGACCCCAAATCGTGTATTTCCGTTGAAATCTCGAAATCAATTTTCCGCAGCATTACATAACTTTCTCTATTCTACGTATATTACTCCGTATATACGTATGTATACGAGAAAGTAATGTCGCTTCTCAAATTATTGTAGTGTATCATGTATCTGTGTTTAGGTTGGAAACGCCTTTTGCCAATACAAAACGTAAGGAAATTATCATAAATCGGGTGTAAATGCATGTTCTTAATAAATGTTAGCTCATGTTTTGAGATGACCAGCAGAATACTGATGCTGATGAATTGAATGATACAGCCATTGCCACCTAAATTGAGGTGGGTTTGACACAGTCCTAAGCACAATCTGTGGGCATTGAACATATTATTGAATCCTTATTCATGTAAGTGTAATGTTAATTCAATATATTTGTAAATTTATCGCTATCTTTATGGATCATTTGACGAATCTTTAGGATTTTAGGTGACACAAACTGATGTTCGAAACCATTCAAACTCTGTAGGAAACAAAAGCATCAGTATCAAATTATTCAGATGTTTGAAATATGAGGACGTCTTGCGGAATTAGCTTTCATTCTCCGCAAGTTGGGTGTGCTGAAGTTTCATTACAGTCAAAAGTTGTGAATTATTTTGTGCCTTGTATTGATTCGTGAAGATATTTTAATTTTCAACGCTTTAGCACTTATTTGGTGTACGAGTAATTTTTATTGTTTGAACGAATTGTATCTCGTTTTACAAAACATTAAATACTTACAGATTTTTGAAGCCTATGATATAAACTATCGCAGTGAGTATTTGATTAAGTTTGATGGTGATTGTTATAATTTTTCCACGTTAATTTTCTTTATATTTAATGCATTCGTATCACATTCATTGCCAATAATTAAGCCCAAATTAAAAAATAGCTTTCTTCCTCGGAATTAGCACATTGCAGTTTATCTATCTAAAAAATAGAAAAATTAGTCCTGAATTCCATTTTTTTAAATTTTTCGTTCAGCATTTATTTCATCTCTAAAAACTGCGTTGAATAAAGCAAGATATCATTAATAAATACGTAGGTCAGGGAAAATTTTTGGTCGAAAAAATGTAAATATGTGATTAAGTTTAATTTTTTAACATTCGATGTGTGAATTGTTAACTTTTATTGTAATTTGGCAACAATTCCCCCAATAATATATTATGTTACATTAAGAATACAAAATTTCATTACCTGTTTTATATTTTAAATATTTGTGTTATAAATGACCGATGCACAGCTGCTTGTTTGAAAATTGTATTTGTATTAGTTGTTCGACAAGAAAGATTTACTTATTTAAGAGGTAGAAAATGCAATAAATAGCACTTCAATTATTGTCTGTATGGTGTGCTATTTAATTGCAGACAAAATTGATAAAATTTCAATCATGACTTCATTTACCTAATCTTGTTATAATAATCGTTTAGATAGAACTGGACGGAGATGAAATTGATGTATTTTCATATAAGCACATGTTTTTAAACAATAGCGTTCACAAGAATATTTTTCCGTGTAAGACAAAGTACGAGCGCAACAATGCCCGACTGTGAAAAATGATTGTATTGACCTGGAAGAGTGAATTTCAAACGTTGGCGTGTTCTTTCTAGTACGCACTCTTACAAAATAACTTTTGTATACGTTCAAGTATGAATTGTCTGCAAATGTTTCCTTGAGATCTCAGTTTGCGCTTGTTAAAGGAGTGTGGGGTATTTATTTTGTTGTTATATTTATAAAATTATATCTGAAACACGTATACAGGGGTGAATAATTTGTATTACGCAGATATAAATGCTTATTGTCATCTAATATTGGCCAAAAACCTAGTTGCTATCTTCAATTCACAATTCAAATATGTATACTAAATGAAAATCAGTTGGGAATATACAGTTGAAGAAAACTAAGATAGAAAGCACCTAATCGCAAATTTACCTATGCATGTTAGTTATATATTATTTCCTTGAGTTGGAATCGTTTATAACACAGCAACGTGTTGTGTACTAGTTAAAAATAAATAACAATCGTTTGTGATGAAACGTTTGAATTATTCCAATATATTTTTATTATTTTTTCTTTAATTTTCTTTTATTTAAATTCACGTTTGTCGTTCTTGATCAAAATGAAAATTCTTGTTATCGTGATTAAATTTTTATTTGAACAGTTGAAATATATATATATATATATATATATATATATATATATATATATATATATATATATATATATGTATATATAAATATAAATTTATTTACTTCCTCCAACATGTGGTGTAGCCAGAATCTATGTTTTGTGGATCCTTGACATGGCAAAACCGTTTGTCTTTCCGTCCATCCGTCTGTGGTAAACGCCAGCGACTAAATTGTTCAGCCAATTTCTCCAAAATTGATATTCTCCGATCGATCGAACGAACTCAAGATTTTGAGAGTTTCAAACGGATATTTTGATTTTTACTTTCTCGGATAGATAATATATACGTATATACAGAGTAATATACGTAGTTTAGAGAAAGTTATGTAATGTTGCACAAAAACAGGGAATTTTCGACGGAAAAAAATAATTACCGGGACCTTACAAGTGATTAAACCAGTTGCTAAATTAAGAAAAAAATTCTCTAACACGTTGGGTAGTCAGAATTCCTGTTTTTGTGGGTCCTTGATGCCGAAAAACAATTGAAAGTAAAACGTGCCCCCGTCCGTCTGCCCATCTGTCCGTCCGTCTGTGAACACTACTAGAGCCTCAACCATTCGTAAGATCTTTTCCAAATTGAAGAATTCGTTGTCGATCTGGCTCTAGCTGAAGCTTGAACAATTTGAAAAAACATTCTTTAAAAATTGGCGGTTCTTTACATGAAGCTCCACGGTCATTTTCAAAATTTTCTCAAAAGCGGCTCCAAGTTTTTTCTTTAAATTTCTTGTAAGACTAGAGTAAAATACACTTATAAAGGTGGCATATGTCCAATTTTCAGGGGTGACTGAATTTTTGAAACTTGCAAAAAACTTGTTTGAATTTTTTCGGCGTCTTCCTACAACTACAAAAATGAAGACAGATTTTTCCTTCAAATGAAATTTGTTGTCCATAAATAGTTCTTTCAACTACAAAATTGAAGACATTGTTTTTTCCTTCATATGAAATTTGTTGTGTATAAATAGTTCTTTCAATTAGATCATAAAAAATTTGTTTGGAAATTTTAGTAGTTTTCGTGCAGTAGGGTGATTTATTATCTTTATTATATTTATGAGTACAGATGATTAAAATACTGTCATATAAAGCTTCTCAAAAACTTAACAGTTTTCTGTTAAAATGAGTTCAAAATTCCGCATGTATAGAAACGCTCAAACGCTATTTTCTTAAAAATGGACACAGAATTTTTCTTCAAATCTTTCGTATTGAAAGTGCTAATAGCACTGTTTAAGAAGGCATAATATTACTTTTGCTACATTTATTTTATTTTTTTAAAATATCCAAAAGCAATTGTTTTGAAAAACCTGTCACGTCATTAATATTCACATTTCCAGTAATTTGTATGCATAATTGCATTTGTGGCTGGAAGTGTATCCAGTGACTTCAAATAAAGAGTTTCGAAAACTCAATTGTTTTCTGTAAAAAAGAGCTTCAAATTTCGCATTTACAGTAACGCTTAAACACAATTTTCTTACGAATGGCTCCAAATTTTTCACTAAAAATTGCCATTAGTAGGACGTTTTACTCTTCTTTTTAATATTCTTAAAGTAATATTTCGGTTCCACTACTAGGAAACCGAAAATTTGAAGAAAAAAAAGAAAATAATATACTTTGAGCGGCGATAGATGGCAGCTGGCAAGAGTAGTGGCAAGTTCGAATAGGTAGCCCAGATCAAATAAAATATAAAGCTAATACGAGAAAGTCCCTGCCATTCTGAAGTACCTCTAGTTTAGGTCCTCAAAAAGGCTCCAAATTCTTTTATTAAACTTTTTTCTAGCGTAAAGGACGGTAAAGAGAATGGTGTAGCATGGGTAATGGGAGAATGGGTAATAATCATGATTATCAAAATCCCAGAGTTTTCGAAAATTACAAAAGTGCAATTTGTTTGTGCGTATTGCTTCAACTACAATATTGAAGATAGAGATTTTTCCTTATTAAAATCTGTTCTTTAAAGACATCTCCAAATACGGTAATGTTTCAATTTTTCAAAAATACTCGTTGTTTTTTTGTAATTTTGTGCGAATTTGTTTTTTCAAACATCGCTCCAATTATTTCTTTAACGTTTCTTCTTAAATTATCATGGCACGATAAAAATTTGGTGCTACTTCCATTTTCGGTTCTCTCTTCATGTTTTCGAAAATTGGAAAAATTTAATATTTCAAAACTACAAAATTCAAGATTGAGATTTTGTCCTAGACAGTCTCTGTTGTAAAAAGAACAGCTCTTTAAACAAGGTCATGGACAATGTTTTGAAACGACGAGTGGATTTTGCATAATTTGTGTATGAAATTTAAACAATTTCTAAAAAAAATATTTTCCCACAAACCGCACCAAACTTTTTCATTAATTTTCTCCTCATAACAACGGACGGTAAAAAACATGGTGCTAGTCCAATTTTTGGCGAATTTGGAAAATTTATTTTCGAAAATTGAAAATATTGCGTGTTGGGAAATATTAGATTGAGACAATTACTTTGAGAGGCCAAGGCCCTTTTTAGAAATTTACGGACCGGGAAAGGTGGCTCAAGGCAGTGTCACTGCAGTGACTCTTGATGTCACTGCAGTGACTCTGACCGGGAGGGTCTAGGCTCGAGTCATGACGATGGCAGTATTTTCGACACTAGTTTGTCAGCTGGATCGAATTCAGTTGCTGTCTGGAAGAGAATTTTAGCCGGCCGCTAGAATTCTCCTCCAGACAGCAAGTGAATTTGTTCTAGCTGACAAGTTAGCGTAAAAAATGCTGCCACCATCGGGACTCGAACTTAGAGGCACTGCAGTTGAGACACCTCTCCCGGTTTATCTGGTTTGGGGGAAGAACCTGTAGCCGACGGTAGGTCGTCGCCGGATCTCGCCATCCAGCAGGGGAAGACCACCGACACGTCGAGGGAAAAACATGCACTACACTTACAGGACTAATGACCTTCGTCGTTGACGCGCCCGTAATGACTAACAATCAATGAATCGAACCTAAGGCGCTTCTTTAGTGTATCGCTGACGTCGAGTTCACTCTGTGAACATGGGTTCGAGTGTCGTTGAAGCTTGATGCGAGAAAGAATGAGCCGGTGTAGCCCCAGTGGTTTTTCCTTTCCCTTTCGCTGTGCGCGTCGTCCTCCCTGGCGGATGAGTCGGCGTCGCGGCGGGTGCGCGCGAGGTATGCGCTGGCCGCGGCTGCGCTGCCGGGTTGCAACGCCGCTCGCCGCCGCCGCCTGCGCCTGTCGAAATGCAGGTGCCGCTCCAGTTGGCAGCGGCGGCGGCGGCGGCGGCGGCGGCGGCGCGCCGACCGCTTAGCGCCGTTGCGTCACCGGCGCACCGGCGACGGCAGCGGGCTTGACTCGCGTCGGCGCACCTCGAGCGTCGCGTGTCTCGCCCAGGGCCTCGTGAGATTAAAACGATCCTGGATTGATTGATTGATTTTTCGTGTTTCCGGACGCGTCAACTGCTTTGGTCATTAGTCCTGTTAGCGTAGTGCATGCTTTTTCTCGCGAGATGGCGGTGATTTTCCCCCGCTGGATGGCGAGATCCGGCGCCGACCTACCGTCGGCTAGTGAGGTTTTCCCCTAACCAGGACTCTCCCACCAGCAAGGCACCGCCACAGCCGGGACAAGCTCTAAGTTCCCCACCGATCTCCCAGAACATGGGGTAGTGTAGTTCATGTTAGTGAAAGACCGTGTAAGGGGAGAGGATAGAACAAGGAAGAGAAAGGAGAGATCGCGCGCGGTCCGTGGTCCGTTTGGTAGGGTACTGCTCCGGCATATGCCTGGTGTTGATCGGAGAAACCACGGAAAACTACCGATCCGAGCAGCCGACCGCTAGAAATTTCCTCCAGACAGCGACTGAATTAGACCTAGCTGACATCAGTTGATGCACTCAGCTACCGCTCCCGGTAAAACGATCCTTGTGTAATGATCCTTTGCCGCACAGGAATAACGGATTTATCCGTTCAGAGTTCGGTTCTGAAATTTTTGTTTTTTAGAAATTAATTTTGAATGTACGCTTTGTTGACTAGGGCAAAATGTAAGGCACTAGGAAAAAAGTAACGCAAAAATCAATATATTTCATAAATACAACGTTAGTTTGTAGCTTACTCGTATATGGCCTAGCACTTATGAACTCTGAGTAATATTCAACAGAATTTGTTGCCACAATAAAAATAGTCTAAAGCTTAATCCACTTTAGAAACGTCGTATGTTAGACGAACACATAAATATTTTACTGAAAATATGCGAACAACACCCAAAATTTGGAGAGCAATTCAATTAACACAACAGTCTTTTTTACTATAGTTATTTTATGTAATGTGTATGAGCAAAAAACTACTCTCACAGGTTTTTGAACTTCTAATTGTTAAAACAAAAAAGCTTTCGCAATATAATGAAATAACAGATATTCTTAAATTAACAGAATCTTAAATTCGAGTATTTGCAGCATTCCACAATAGTTTTCCAGACTCTTCGTTCGAAATGAAATCTTAAGTAGGAATCACTTTTCCTAACGACTAGTGTGGTAAGGAAGGTCAAGTAGAAAATTCATATTTTTTTTCAGAAGAAAAATAATAATTTTAAGAGCAAGACCAACGTAGCAGCAACTAATTCAGTTCTCTTATTCTTACATAATATTAAATAAGTGCGCTAGACATAACTAACAGCCACCGGAGCAATGTTTTCTCAAGCAAAATGTCTGCAAACTTCATTAACATTCTCAACAAAGCCTTTAATATTTGTCGAGTAATATAAAGAAATTGACGATTAGTGGTTTCCCTTCCTTGACATCCTAGAACAATGCTTTATTGTCATAGTTTCAGAAAACGTCATGTTTGTTTCAACGAGTTTTATATCTGTGACCGCATTCGTGACGATTCCTAATGATTTGTAGAAGAGCACAGAATTTAATGAGATCTGTTTCTTCTACCCTTTCCTTTTTACGACAGGTGTATATCGTATATCTTAATATATTACTGAGTATGCAAAGTTGACCGTGATATTCGTTTATGCAAATCAGAACAGAACGTAATGAGAAAATAACGGCTTTGTAACGTCATCTCAATTTTCTCATTTATATGGCGCTCATTTTTAACCCACTTTTAATTAACTTGTACTGTATACGATCAAATTCCACCAACTTCAAATGTTTTTATATTTTAGCTTCAGAAAACTTGAGGAAGAAACAGCTTCAGAAAACTTTGAATGACAATACATGCTTATGTGGGAGCTTTGGGAGGACGCCTCACCTCCCACTGTAAATGTTACTTTTAATGTACGTAAAAATTCAAAATAAATTAATAAACGTCTTTTTAACTTTGATACATATAAATATCGGTAACACGCCATGATTTTTGGGGTGTCACCCAAACATCTGACTCGCTAATGAAATAATACAGGATTAAATAAAAATTCCACAGAATCAAAATAATCAAATTAAAGGAGTTAAAAATGAAGGATCAAAACTTACTACTTTTATTTATGAAATGTTTTAATGACCTCGCAAATGTATGAAAGAGTATAAAATACTGTTCTTAAAAGCTTAAGTTCCAGCTAACAAAAATTTACAAATTTAAAAAAAAAATTAATCAGAATGCCAAAAGATTCAACGCATTTTAAAAATTCTTTTCTTTTTTATTTAATAAAAAAGGCATTTTTGTTTTAGGTCTCTTTGGCATTCCTCATACGCAAGTTCCATAATCTAGGAAATGACTTAAGTTGACTTTACTGGCATATCAATTCTTAGAGCTTGCACATTTTGTTGCGTTTCTTCATCTTGTAAATCATCCGTACTTCTTAATTCAAGTTGTATTGCTGAACGTTTACTTCCTTTCGCCCCACTGCACTTGAGGCACAACGGCCTTCTTATATAATTGGTTGCGCCCCGCGGGCGCGTCTCGGCGATTTGGCGCCCGGCTGCCCCGGGCCAGGCCAGGCCCCATGAATGAACTCTGCTGGCGCAAGCGCCCCAGGCGCTCGCCCGCCCGCGACCATTGGGATGCACCGCACCGCCCTTGGCATCCGCTCTAATGCACCGGTCCTGCCCCGCCCCACCCCACCCCTACCCCCTCACCGCCCTGCCCCGCCCCCGCTCCCTTGCCCGCCACGCCATGCTCCCCGCCACGGCCCGCCACGGCCCGCCACGCTCCTCCACGCCACGCCCCGCTTCGCCACGCCCAGTCCCGCCGCGCCGTGCCCCGCCACGCCCCCGCCACGCCTGTCCTGTCCCGTCCCGTCCTTGTCCCGCCACGCTCGCCCCGCCTCGCCCCGCCTCGCCCCGCCTCGCCCCGCCACGCCCCGCCACCCCACGCCCCGCCCCGCCCCCGCCACGCCCCGCCACGCCCCGCCCCGCCCCGCCACGCCACGCCACGCCCCGTCCTGCCCCGCTCGCCCCCGCTCCTGCCCTCCCTGCCACGTCCCGCCACGTCCTGCCTGCCCCCGCCCGCCCCGCCAGCCGCCGCGCCCCGTCCTGCCTTCGCAACGAAGAGAGAAGGTGTGACCAACTCTTGACGGAAAATTGATTTACCTACCGGAAAACGGTTGCTAAAGAATATGTAAACTCTTGTCAAAAATTCTAAATGCTTCGATAAATTATTTGGATTTTTTGTCATATTCGCCCTCGTTTTATCTCTTTTATAAGCCTACAGTTTTGAATTTTAGTAATTTCCATCCACAAAGGCTATACCAATTCAATGTTCATATTTCTTTCTGCCCTATCGATGAAAATATCATAATTCTTTGTTTTGCGAAATTCATTGCGCTGTCATCCATTTATGGGAAATAATTAATTCTTCCTTATTATTGTTATTGTTAGTGCAGCATTGAACTATCGTTTCAGATGAACAATTGATTGAAAGTTCCAGTGGGAGGACAATCTTCAGAGGACGATGTAGTACAAGTCCGCCTCGACCCATTGATCCAACTCGTTTATCTTGAAGAATACTTTTAAAAAACTTGCACGTATGCTCTTTAATGAAAGGATTTGCAACGTCGCGTCAGGTAACGTCTTTAATTCAAGGCGCCTTTACTTCTGAAGAGAAATGTGCGTTTGATTGATTTCTTCTTTTCACTATAACTGTTGCTTGGCGAGGTTGTTATTGATGGTTTCCTATTTCGTTTATTTCTGACACTTCTCATATCTTTGAGATCGTACATTTAAACTTTCCCCTAGCAATTGGACCCAATTACATTCACTTCATGTTTTGTTATCATTAAAAAATTAGCATTCCAGACTATCTTGGTCATCTTCCATCGTACAATGGAAGATGGAGGTCAGTATAGTCCTAGAAAAGCAAATTTCTAGTTTCCTCAAATAAAAATATATTCAATATTATTCAGCGTGAATTAATTTACAAAATTGTTCAAAAAATATCGTTGAAATAAGGCCGAGTGTAAAGTACAAGGATTTTAAAGTCTAGTGTAAAGTTTGAGGATTAAGGAATAAAATTCGGGAATACATTGGAAACTCTTGTTGATCACAATAAATGTGCAAATATTTTCAGGCTAGTGAGGGAAAAGCTACTTTCTTGTTTCGTTATTTAAAATTCGTTCAGAATGGAATATTCACAAAATGTTGTCGTTTAAAGAATTGTTATTTTTTTTAAGATTATGTTCTGAATATTTTATATTGTGAAAATGACCTGAATTGTTCGAGTTTTGAGTTTGCTAAATAGGGCAATATACACTGGCCCTTAGGTTTGCTTTTGTGATTTGAAGAGTGGAAAATGTAAAATTGCTGATGAATTTTTATATGAAAATTCTAGATTTTAGATGTGTAGCTGTAAAAATGTGTCTTGCTCTAAAAATGTTAAAATAAAATTTTACTTCACGAACTCTCCAAAATTATTAAACAGAGAGTTTCTTAATTACACCGACAAAAATACTGTTCACTCTTATCGTTACTTGTTGAAATTTAGAGTTATATTCAATCGGTTTCACGTCGAAATCTTTTTATTTTCTGGTAAACTTCTTGAAGGGTTTTCTTGAGAACAAAAATTTTCGGCGGGAAATCGATTGCAACAAACCATCCCAAATAGCAATAAGAAACTACATTAAATTTTCAAAATCAGAATAATTAAGAGACATCCTGTAATTTTCCGGTTCGTATTAGCATATATTGACTTAAATCTACGAAGAGAAATGTCCCATACTGTCAGAATATTTTATCTTTTTCATTGGATTTATAATTTTCCAAATCAGTGACTGTAATTTTCTTAGGAACAAAAATGTCACGAGTTTGTGTTAATGATTATGTTTGGATACTAAAGTGTAAGCTCTTATAACGTATCGTATCTCAAGTTTAGTTTTTTCTTTTCTTCTTAAAGTTTTTATTACAAAACATTAACTTTTATTACAAAACAATCCAAATATAAATAAATTGTTTGAAAAGTCTTCTATTTGTCTTTATAGTAATAGTTGTTTATGATACGACCATTTTGTCTTGCGAACAGGGGAGGTTGGGGCAGGAGGCCGATGGGCCGAGTGGCGCGGTCCTAAAAGTAAAATTAAATCACTTTTACCGGCGCGGCATACGCTATTTGTTAGTCAGCCGTAATTGCGATCATTTTATTTTTATTCAAGTAGACCCTATACAAATCCCTTCAAGATACATTATGGCCAGTAGTAGTTGAAGCGGTCGTCCCCCCCCCCCATGGATTGGCGCCCTGACAGAAGTATTTAGTTTGCTTATGAGTAAAAGCGGCCCTGGCAGAGGGGAGGGGGGAAGCGCTAAGGAATGAGACCGAAAGTGTGATTTATGATTTACAATCCGTTCATCCAAGTTGGAAGGGCAGTATTGGATTGGCTGAGCGGCGGAGCGGGGAGAAGCCGGCTGCATTCTCGACAAGGCCGCGGCGCGTGGCGCAACCCTTGTTAGCGGGGCGCGGGGGGTGGCGCGGAGCAGGTGGCGGCTGCGCTCGCAACCGCTTTCTCCGGGCGGCTTGCGCCACGCCATGCAGCAGCAGCCTTCGACCTTCCGGCCGCCTCTCGGCTCACCCACGCGGCGCAGCGCGGCGCGCCTCGCCTTTAGTGCTCGCGCCCGTCAACAGATGGAGCGCGCGCGGCGAGAGGGACCTCCGCGATTCGCGGTCGCCGTACAAGGAGTTCCTGCTAGCCTCTCCCCCGCTCTCCGCTGCTTCCGCTTCGATGGCGGCGGCACGCGCACCGATTTCGGGAATGACGAGTGGCCGTTGCACGTGCTGCCTCGGCAAGGTCGCGTGGCACAGTGATATTACGGCGCGGGCAATTGTTTTTGTGGCGACGTGTTGCGCAAATAGCAGGTGCGTAAGCAGCGACCTTGTCGCGTTTGCGTTCGCACGCACGGCACAGTTACGCAGCATCACGTCCTGAGTGAATGCGTTCACCATGATATTTCACATGTTTATTCTTAATAAACTTAGGAATGATTCATCGTAACATTAGTGCGTTTTAGTATACTATGAAAACTGAAAAGCTATAATATTTACAGATAACCCCTTACCATGAACATTCTTGCATAATCAAAGTATTGCACTTAGGGAACATGTGTTCTATCCAATTTCCGAAGTTTGTTCCTATGTCTACGTGTATTATTGATGTAATTCATAAATCAATAGGCATCATCTTTTCACTGTCTCCCTCGCAATTACAATGGCCATAAATACTAAGTTAAGTGACAAATACGACGTATTATAATATGAATTAAGATATAATTAAACCACAACAATTCAAAGTTTTAATATTTATCAAAACATTTAGTACTGAAAGTCAATGTTCGCGAATACTTTTCTCATCTCCAGCTAATCTATATCAATGCAAAAGGAAAAAAAAAAAATATTTAAGCATGAAAAAACAAAAAGAAATATAAGAAATTAATTGTTTGTGTGAAAAATTAATGATGCAAAAAATACTTGCTACCTAAATAATCCCATTAAAAAATAACAGCTAGGCTGGAAACAGTTTTAGTGTAATCCACGTTGCTTAGTATTTTTCTTCTTTTATGTCATTTTTCTGCCGACCTGGATGGCCGAGGTGGCTAAGAGCGAGTACCGACTCAGCGCTTAGGTCCGAAGGGTCGCGGGTTCGAGTCCCGCCTTGGGCATGGCTGTTTGTCCCTTGACTTTGTGTGTGTGTTGTCGCGGAGGGCCTCGCGTTCTGCTGACCCCAGATCAGAGGAGCCCGCAAGTGTTTGTCTAGTGTATGGTCGAATATGCGTCCCTTCGGGACGTAAAGGGCAACCGGCTGTCGGCTGGATACAAGCCCTGGGGGAAAAAAATGTCATTTTTCTCTCATTGAAGATAGATCATTGAATAAGGTCACAAACAATTATTTTAAAATAAAGAGTATTTTTGCAGGAAATTTAGTTTTTTTTAGACTTTTTTTGTAAAAATAACCCCATTTTTTCCCTTACTTGTTTTACTCGGATATAACAAAGGACCCATAAAAATGACGCAGGTCTCATTTCCGTGAAACTCTGAAGTTTCGAAATTACTTAAGTTACAAATTATGCTGAAAGTATTTGCTATTAGTTTTATGGTGTTCTTTATTTACACATTAATGGAAAGAAGTGATTCTCTTTTTTGAAAGAAAAATGAATTATTCTTAATATAGTACGTAGTATTTTAATAATCAATATTCCGAAAAATTATTTTTCTTGAAGTCAATTTACATCATTCTATATTAAAGAAATATATTTTATAGGAAGAATTCTCACGACCAGAATTCATATTCCTTCAGTTTCAGAGTTCGAAATGATTCTTAGTGTGTTTGACGTTGCAGTTTTACTTTCTGTCATTATTAACAGAACCGTGAGTGACGAAAAGATGCTGATTAAACACTAGTAATGAATCTGTTCCGAAAGGGTTATGAATTTCAATCAGGATAAAATGCAGGGAGATTTAAAATTATTTTAAAGAATTCACTCGATATTTTTCCTGGAGATAAGTACACAAGTTAATAAGAATTTCACCACACGATCGGGCGCGATTTTTGTACCGGAAAATGTATTTCTGGTACAGTTTAGTGTTTCATATATTGGCACTTTCGCTTTGAATTTGACGAGGAAAACAATATAAAAATGTCCTAAAAGTATTTATTTCCAATTAGAAAAGTTAACATATTATACTAGCAACGATGAAGGTGCAATCAATAACCAGATTGCAGAGCATTTCGTCGCCGGGCTGGAGGTTCCGACGGGGCAGATGTGTCTCCCTGCAGCGCGGCCTCTGCTCCGGCAGCAAGAGGCCCGCGCCTCCCGACGTCCGCAGGGCTAGCGGGACTCGAACCTTGGACCGCCCCCGCCGCGCGCCGTTACGTCAGGCCGTCGGCGACTGCCGCGTGGGCGTCGCCCGCCCACCGCCGCCCCCGGCCCGGGCGAACGTCACAGTTGTTGGCGGGTTCACGTTCTTTTTTTGGCATGAATCGTGGCTTTGTTGACGTTTCCGCTTGATCTTGGAAATGACTATGACAAATTTTATTGGGCATTGTTCATTATTTGTAGATCGTTTCTTATTCTACCGTTTACGCGAATGCTCGGAAAGAGTGACACCGAAGCATGCTGGCTGGTCTAGAGTACTCCATACATTTAGTTTTAAATAATACAATAATTATTGTAATGATAATGTTCAAGTAATATTATTGGATGAAAGAGGAAGGAAAGAGAGAGGAAATTATGGGTTTGTACTTATAGCCGACTGAAAAGAAATATAATTTTTCGTTTTATTAATTTTGCTACAAAAGTGTATACATTTGCAAGTACACAAAAGTATACAATTGCAAATGAACGGACAATGTATATGGTGGGAGATTTTACTTCTTACCATATTATTGTGATAAAAAGGAAAGTCTTCAGAAAAGTAATAGATAATGTGGATACACGCGTTGCCTAGTGTTTTAACCACCTTTTGTTCAATTCTTTTCTACAGAATTTACTCAGAGTGCAGGCGATGATTATCCGACCACTTGGACGTCATCCAAATTATTCCTCGAATTTGCGAGTCATTTGATGTGACATTTCAGATCTCGCTGAGAAGGAGTGTTATAAACTCGTACAGCTTTGATGAACTGCCAACATCATCTTAATTGAGTTTACTGTAAATGGAATGTTTCGGTGAAATGATGATTTTTTAACGTCCTGGCGTTGTTTATAAGGATTAACGAGTATATAAATTGGAATCATGAGCTGTAATATATTTGAGACCTTTTCTCGTAAAATTGGTTCACGCCTTATATGCCTACTGATACGAGTTGGCAAAAGAATGCTTTTATTCCGTTGTTTACGGAACGTCAACACCATATCGTGAGTCTGCGAGAAGGTAATTACTTAAGTATGACTTTTGCATTCAGTTGGAAAACACATTTACATAAATAAAATGCCGTAATGCTAGCTTTCTCGGTGGGAAGTAACGCGAGTGTTTGGTTGACAGGCCATTATTACACGAGGGGCGCCGGTCAAGGAAACGCCGGCCTGGGACGGGGCGGGGGGTGCGTTTCGGCTGACGGCAGAACGTCCACCGCTCAAGTCAAGGACGAACAACTTTTCATTCTGTGAACCGCCCATTTCACCCACAATTTTTATTTTGTTAGGAACACATGTGTAAATATTCCTTCCTTATACTTTTCTTAAAAACGAATGGAGTAGAACTTGATTAATCAACAACGTTTGGTGCATCAACTGATGTCACTGCACTGCCTCTGACCGGGAGGTCCTAGGTTAGAGTCCTGACGGCGGCAGCATTTTCGACACTAGCTTTTCAGCTAGGTCTAATTCAGTCGCTGTCTGGAGGAGAATTCTAGCGGCCGGCTGCTCTGATCGGTAGTTTTCCGTGGTTTCTCCGATCAACACCAAGCGAATGCCGGAGCAGTACCCTACCAAACAGGCCACGGACCGCGCGCGATCTGTCCTTTCTCTTCTTTGTTCTATCCTCTCCCCTTACACGCACACTTACACTAACATGCATTACACTACCACATATTCCAGGAGACCGGTCGGGAGCTTAGAGCTTGTCCCGGCTGGGGCGGTGCCTCGCTGGTGGGAGAGTCCTGGTTAGGGGGAAACCCCACTAGCCGACGGTAGGTCGGCGCCGGATCTCGCCATCCAACGGGGGAAGATCACAGCCGTCTCCCGAGAGAAAACATGCACTAACTAACGGGACTAATGACCAAAGCAGTTGACGTGCCCGGAAACACGAAAAAATCAATCAATCAATCAATCAATATACTCGAAATTCCTCATAATGCGTCCGATGCTCTCGTTTCTCCTTAATTTCTGAATGCTGCCTGGCGGGGCATTCCCGTGATAGGATATGAAATGGCGGCGGCCGTTCGGGTTGCGCTACTCTGTGTCTAGGGACCCCAGCGCGCGCGTGGAAACCAAAGCACTAGGCGGCGCCGGCGCACCCGTTGCCACAAGGGGCGCGCGCGGCGATGTGCATGCACACGCTGTTGCGCGTGGATTGGGCGATAATAAGGCGCTCGTGATAAACAAGTTTACTTAGCGACAGGTGTTCAAAGCGCAGGCGGTCGAGTTTGGGAGACGGATATAACACCTTTGTTTAAAATTGAATTTGTAAAGAATTAAATTTAACTACGTCATGAAACGTATCGCTAGTCAACTGATAAGATAAAGAAATATCAAGTAATTCCTTTCTTTTCTGGTTCGGTTGAGAAAGAATAAAATAGTTTTTACTAATAATTAGTCTACGCAAGACCTCGCGAAAACAACGTATTTAGTGATGTACTGAACTGTAATTTCCTCTCAATGAGGCACCCGTGTGTACTGGTGCTGCCTTAATATGTTTTTGCAAACTCTAAGCAGAGTAAATAGTATGTCATAATCATACTGAAGTTCAAAGTAAACATTTTTCATATTGTCTGTACGTTTTCCTCTTGCAGTTAGTTTGATGAAACTTGGTATTGAAGTGGGCATTTTATTTTTTTAATGTATTGCTATTGTTTGGAAGGCAAATTTTATTAACTTATATTTCCTAAACGTTTTATGTAATTGATCCGATAAAAACGAATTCTCCTCCGTTTTACCAAACCTAACGCTGTCAACACCGTTGCAATGGTGGAACAAGATTACAAACAGAACGAACATCTGGCATAGCACTTTTCTAATTCACTCAGCTGTGCGTTCACAGTATTTGAGTTAGGGTAAATTTCCTCTGGTTTTGTTCTTCGATATCATGTTTTAGGGTAGTGTTTGTCTCATCCGATTATACTACAGACTGATGAAACAGATGTTGCAAGATCAAGGTCAGGCAATAGAAATTAATCAATATCTTCGTGTAGCGGAACAAATTTCTTGTAGTTTTCCTCAAGGTATTTTATCAACTCCAAAGATATGGCCGTTGTTCATACAATCTCGAACAAAAATATTTTAATCAATATCCTCGTTTAAATTTATAATAATCACGAACGATTACGATTAAAAAGAATTTGCTAACGTAAAATATGTTTCTTGTTGTTGTGGTCATTGCATGATCTCCCTGCTACTGTACTTTTGGCTGAGATTTCGTTTTCTCAATACGAAATTATTTTCATAAGACTCCCTTTTGCAATACTATGTACGTGTTTATTAGCGTCAATGAGATTCTGTTCTGATGAAACAACATAAAAAGTTGTATCCTTTTTCGGCTAATATTTATCACGTTGTGTATAGCATTCTGTGAGACATGTATTTAACAAACCTGTGGTTCAAATTGTGAATGTGATTGAGATTGTGAGATGTATACATAACATCTGTTCTGAGTAATCCGTGTTTGAAAGTTATCAATTATCAAAGTTGGTTCGCATCTAACATTAGAATTTGCCTGGTAGAAACGTTACTTATTGTTTTTTATCTGTTGTATTGCCAAATTATGCAGGTCTGAATCCTCATGGAGTAATCCGTCACGTTCCGTGTACGCTCTGTATTAATGTATCGGAAATATGAGTGGAGCTGTTGTGCATTGAAGGCGCAAAACGACTGCTGCAAGGTCGAGCGCTCTGGATCCATGGGAACAGCGAGTGCAACTCTGCGCGCGCCTAAGAGCACTCGAGGTCTTCCGGGCTCAATCGAGCTGGAGTATCGAATGATCGAAGCCCCGGCGAGGATGTGAGGGCGCACCGAGCCGCACGCGGTGTCGTATTGCGTTGCCTGGATCGCTTATCGCCGTCACCATCTCCTCTCCGTCCCGATGTCTCATCTCGACAATTTGGTGCGCCTCGTGTTCTTACGATATCTATCTTCCTTGCTCGCCGACCAATACAACTATGTTTCCATTGTCACAGTTTTCTCTTTTATAATTGCCTCCGCTATTCGCAATCTCGCTTCCATTGTCTCCGCTGTTGTTTTATCCTCGAAGTTGCTGCTATATGAGTAATAGTAGTTACTGTAATTTGCTACCATCATCTTTTCCAAGGCGCCTCCTCTTTCGCCAGTGTTGCGTTAAATACGATTTCATGTTTTGATCGAGTCGACCGCTTCTTGCCCTCCTCCCTGTTGCACCGCCGCCGCCGCCGCCTGCGCCGTCGAATGCAGCCGCGGGGCGGGGCGGCTGGGGCGGGGCGGGGCGGGGCGGGGGTGTGCCCGGCCGCCCGCCCCGGCGGACTGAGCGGCCTTGGCATTTGCCGGTGCCCAGCGGGCGGGAGAGCCGGCCGGGCGGGCTGGGCGGCGCGCAGCGCCCGGTGCAGACGCGCCTGTTGCGTAATCTCGCCCCGCCCCCGCCTCCGCCCCCAACCCCGCCCTAGCCCCGCGCTACCCTCGCTGGCTTCTAGAGTAGGCGCGAAATCTGCCTCTTGCATCGATCTTTATGCACAGGTATTTGTGCGCATACTCGACTTGTAGTGTAATCGGGACAAAAGTGAGGACGCTACCATATCACTTACGCCACTAGGTGATAAAATTCAAATCGATTATTGAAACTGGTTGTAATATGTATCCAGGAAAGTGGTAAATACTAAATTTTCTATTTATGTTTAATTAAAACTATTCTGGCTAAGACAATAAGTATTTGCGTTGTATTAACAGTAAACAGTAACCTACAATCAAATATTGGCAAGTAAATACAATTGTTATTCCCTAACTCTACCTTCTGCATCATAAGCTTTCTTTGATCAATCTGAACCAGATTCGATCTATAATATACAAAGTACTTACGTTCGTTAAGCAAAACGAAAGAAAATAATTACCATTCATTCTGCAGAAACGCTTATTGTTTTCTTCAGTTCTGTCAAGAATAAACAAAATAGTCACTAGAATAGATATTCCGCAGACAGTTATGACACCTAGCTTCACTTTCAATTTTCTCGTTAATATCGTGTTCTAAAGCAATAGCATTAATTTAAAAATCCAAATCTGTGGAATTTTTTCAAGTACATTTTACCTTTGAACACGTGTGCAATGTGAATGAAGCCACAAGGAGACAAAGGCGAGAGGAAATGGAAATGCGAGGCCGTGCGCAGGTGTGTAGGAAGCGGCGCTGGGTCGAGGCCGGGCGCCGGCTCGGCGCATCCGCCTGCGGAGCACTTGTGGCTACGTCGGATACTCGCGCGGAGCGGCGGCCGCCCGCCCGTCATGGGCGAAAATAGACGTGCGTCAAAGGCCGAGCCAGACTGTTGTTTAGCGCTGTGCGGCACGGCGCTGCGTACCAAATCAAACGTAAAGCCCCTCCCTCGCTCGTGGCAGGCGACAGCGATGTGGGGGTGGGGGCGTTTCGATGAGGAGAAAACGAGAGATGTTTGTTTGTACGGTCCTGAGTCCAACGTGTGTGGAATAAATGTTGTATGTCCTATCTTGAAAGTACTTACAAGGAGTCGAGCGTATAGTTTAAAGACAATCGAGTTTTAGGTATTTTGAAAGTTAATTATAATGAAGAGGATGTTTTGGAGTGAGAAGAAAGTGGCCTAATTTTGCCAGAAAAATGAAGCTTCTAGGTGTTCATGTAGATTTTAATAAATAGTTTGTGTAAGAGATTTAACGTAATTACATATTGTGAAGGAAATTACCGATTGCTTTAAAGCCTATCAAGAACCCGGACAACTTATTATTAATCGAATATAAATAAAAATGTAATGTTTCATCCTCTAAAGAATTGAACGTCTGTTTTGAATGTACAATTTTGTGTTTAATATTTCTTTTTACAGTAAGAAATCGAATACTATTTACGCCTAATAATTGGTCTTCATTGAACCCTGAATGTATGAGTGATTCGTTTGCGTGGATATCCTCAGTCAAAGCTAACGATGTAACGTGATGTGTTACACAGATAGGCCGTATGATGGAAATCGTTCTTGATCCACTCTTAGAAATATTGATTTCTATGAAAAAACGTCTAATGCTTTTGAGCATGTCACAGTTCATATTGCTGATAAATCGTATAAAAAAGGAGAAGTCGTAAAATATTAACTCAAAATACACGAACGTTTCAAATAACATTGCAAGAGTTCTCTACGAGATGCACATAACTTACGCACGAACGTATAATGTAATTCCTGTGAAGATTGAAAGTGTCCAGTTTGTTATCGGACGATCAAGAAAAGTCTCCCGGGCGAATACCGGCTTGCAGCAAGCGCTCGAAACGGCATTGCAAGGTGCAAGTGGGCCTTTGTTTGGCCGGGGGCAGGCGGAGGCGCCGCGGCGGCGCCTTGCCCACAGCGCCGCCGCCGCCGCCGCTTTTTGCCGCGCGGAATCTTGCTGCCGCCGCGGGAAGGAGGTGTCGCGCCGCGGCGAAATTCCTCTGGATGCGGAGAATGCCAAGGACTCGGGGCGCCGCCCGCTGCCTCCGCATGGGCCCACAGGGGCGCACCGCAAGGGAAGCACATAAACGGAATTGCGTTAGAACGTTCTTTTATTCGACATACAAGAGGTCGGATGTGAGAGATAGAACGATTATTGCAATAAAAGTATAATAATAACAATAATAATAATAATAATAATAATAATAATAATAATAATAATAATAATAATAATAATAATAATAATAATAGTAAATGAAATGGAATAATTTTCGGTTACCTTAAACAGGGTTTGAGGAAAATCTAATACTTCAAAATGTATAACTTTATAGCATTTAAAAGTGAAATAGATCGAGATAATGTTCAATTTAATAAATAAAATATAGTTATTTTCAGTTTCAGAAATTTGCAATGGACATATGTAGAATATGATAGATTGTGAAAAAGATCACTGTATTAGAAGTACATCAAATTACAAAAAACTATTACTTTAGTTAAATTTGTATTGACATTTTTCTTATTTCAGTGTATTTAAAAAGGCAAAAAAATTGAAATAAGAGATCAAGAGTACCTTCTGTATTTAAAAGAAAATAGAGTAATGAGAATTGGAACGAAATTTTTACATCCATCTAAAGACGTCCCTTGTATTTGGTCTCGTGTGAAAGGAATCTTGCAGAGAATATCGGTGAGCCTGCCTTGCCGCACGGCGCGCGTCGGGTGGTGGCGCACGCGCGCGCGCGCGGGCGTCGTCGCCGCGACGCCTCGCCGCCGAGGCGCGGCTCCTCGTACGCGCGTGCGCTCGCGGCGCGGCGTCTGCAAATGTCACCGCCGCGGCCCCGCCCGCCGTCGCGCGGCCCGCTGACATTTGCCGCCGCCGATTCGAACAGGGCCCGCGCGACACGCGATGCTCGCCACGGGAGCGAAAGGAAAAACGGGCAAGCACACCGTCAGATGCAAAATCCTCGCAACGCTCTACAAGATGAACAAGCTTATCGTTTGTCTTGTTGTAGTCAGTGACGATATGTCTTCTTAACCCAGAGAGAAAATGCACGGCCGTGGAAGTATACCAACGTTCTCAGACACACCGGCATGAACCATTGTTATCGGAAGAAAAAAACTTTATGGCACGATCATGAGTGAACAATACCTGTGATGATCTGAACTAGTCTTTCGTCCGACCTAGAAACTTTCGAAAAAAACGAACTAGAAACTTTCGTCCGACCTAATTCACTGAACTACGTACGTCATTTAAAATCGATGATTAATGATTTTAATAGATTTTCCCTTAAGAGAACTGTTGGAGACACTTATGGTTCTCGTGATAGCCAATCTCCATTGGCCTGGAATCTCTTTTGTTATGAGTCGTCCGTCTGTAGTTGGTTTACACGTTTCCAGATGGCAGTAGAAATTGTTTCTTTAGAATCAACAATTAAAACAAAAACATTAAAGACAGTAATCCTTAACCTAACAAATTACGTTTATGAAAGTATAAATAACATACCCAAAAGAAAAACAAGAAGAAAAGACATCAGGAAGTCGCATTATGCTACTCGTCGTTGCCGCAAAGTGGCGTTGAGAGCGGGCCGGGAGGCGTTGCAAGAGAAGGTGTTGCGGCAATTGCAGATGCGTCTGGAGGCCTCGGCGGAGAGGTCGATGAGGTCCTCGCCCAAATGCAGTTGGCGCAAGGCCCGCCCCGGTGCAAACAGCGTGCACAGCGCAAACAGCGCAAACAGCGACTCAGGCGCCCGTGCGGCGTAGGCAGCCCGCAACGCACCTCTGGCGGGCGGGTTGCTTCTTTGTTTGCTGATGGGGCGCCGATTGTTCCTCTACTTTCTCTGCCGCTCCCGGCGGTCCCCTGACGAAAGGTCTCGCGTTTCGTCTTTTTTATTTCACTTAATAACGGCACGAAATGTACTTTTTCATTTTTTTATTTTATTGTTTATGAATAAGAAATGTTATTGCTGTTTATCACAGTCACAAAGCAGGGTACGCGAATATGACGCCACGTTGTGACTCACCGGATGACTACTGAGAGTGGTCTCACCGCAGTTGAGAAATACAGGGCATTATAGCTACAGAAATGTACGGTGTTTGTGGTTTTGAATTGACAAGTAAAAACTTGAGAATGCAAAGCGTGAAATGGTGAGTGATTGAAACTTAAAAATGTAGTTGAGGTGCGTCATACGTAATGCTAATAGAACTTTTCTTATGTGAACGTGAGTGAATAAAAGGCACCTTCACTATTCGTTTTGAAACTCTTTAAAATCACGAATGAATCAAATATTTTATTTTAAAATAATTTAATATTTTCTAAAATATATACGTTTCCTGTAGGAGGTATTTTTTATGAGAGAGTTTGCGGGAGAAAATTACTTTTTTTTCCCTAATTCCGAACACAGATTTTTTATTTCCTTATAATATATCCTTGTGATTTTGTGTTGTATTCAGCACTTGATCATACTACAGTGTTCCTTTCCATCTTGGATAATGGTATCAGTTTCGCAGAGATGCTAGCGGCACGCCGTGACTGACGTGGCACGCGCCGTGTCGCAAGGCGCCGTTGATAACGACCGTCGCAGCTCCGTCGCGCGCCTCGCCCCGCCC
>BLKR01011460.1:0-32252 GCA_011170035.1 Teleogryllus occipitalis
ATAGAATAGAATATTTATTTTGCTACTTAGGAATACATAGAATATTTCCGGTGGTAGCGTTTTCTAAGAAATTTCTAAAAATACACAAAAAAAACAACAACATCAAACAACATTAAAATATTAACATGTTACCAAATACAATTTTACAAAGTTAATCTATTAACCATATTTACTTAGTCTAATTTTAAAATTTTTGACATTCTGAGGGAAAGTCTCCAGCACTGCAGCAGGTAATTTGTTCCAATTTTGTATCGTTCTGTTTACAAATGAAAATTTACCTACATCTGTTCTCTGTTTTCTTTGCCGAATTTTGAAACCATGATCCTTCCGCGCGACGTAAGTTGGTTTAGATAGTCTTTCCCGTACTTCACCCCACGGACGATCCCCTCTTATTGATTTGAATAATGCACAAAGACGTGATTTCTCTCTCTGCGTTTTTCCAAAGGTTCCCACGATATAAATTCAGAATTTGAACGTCCTCTCCTAACAAATTTTGCAGCATATTTTTGTACTTTCTCGAGAGATTTTATTTGCCCTAAACGATAAGGGTCCCAACATATGGAGCCAAATTCTAATATCGGACGTACTAGAGACGTGTACCCTAATTCCCTTGATTTTCCACTTCCTTTTCTAAGTATTCTAATTACAAAGTGTAATGCCTTCCACGCCTTTTTCACTACATAATTTACGTGTTCTGTCCAACTCAGATCCTCGTTTAGTACAATTCCCAAATATTTACAGCATTTGGCCCTCGGAATATCCTGATTTCCTAATTTATATATGATATCGTCTGTCTTTCTAGAACGCGCGAATCTAATAAACTTGCACTTGCTGGGATTTAATTTCATTTCATTTGTGATAGCCCATGATTCTAGCTTATCTAAATCAACCTGCAATATTTCTGTATCACTTGTGTTCTTAATTTTCCGATAAATTATACAATCATCTGCAAAAAGACGTATTTTTGATTGAATTCCCTGCCAAATATCATTAATATACGCTATAAATAACAACGGACCTAGGACACTTCCCTGTGGCACTCCGGACGTTACTTCCGCCCTCGAAGAGAAATTTGACCCGATTCGCACCCGTTGAGTACGCGAGCTGAGAAATTCTCGAATCCAGAGAGCAATTCTTCTGTCTACATTAAGCTTACTAATTTTTTGTATTAATTTATCATGGGGAACGAGGTCGAACGCTTTTGTGAAATCTATAATAATTGCATGAACAATGGAACCTTCATCAAGAGAATCAGCAATGTCCTGACTGACAGTGACTACCTGACTCTCGCATGAATATCCTTTTCTAAAACCGTGTTGCCCTTCGTAAATGATGTTATTCTTATCCCAAATTTCGCGTAAGTATTCTGCCACTAAATGTTCCATTTGCTTACACACTACAGACGTTAGACTTACTGGGCGATAATTTTCAACATTTTGACGCGTGCCTCCTTTGAAAATTGGGGCCACTATGGCATCTTTCCAATCCCGAGGAATACATGAATTGTTCAGTGATATCTCGAAAAGCCGTAATAGGTACGATAACATAGCTTCTCCCCCTAATTTGAGAATTTCCCCCGAAATTCCGTCCGGTCCCGTTGATTTATTATTACCTATTTTGGCAATTCTTTTCCTAAGTGCTCTCGGATTTAGTACAAAATTTTCTCCTTCGCATTCGTTTACGGTGATCTTCCTTTTTTCTGCAAAAACTGACGCGAAAAATTGGTTAAATATATTTACTTTTTGTTTATTGTCTACCACTAAGTTATTACTACCGTTTCTTAACGACGAGATTTCTTCGCGATTCCCCTTGCGCCTCCGTACGTATTTAAAAAAATTGCTCCAACTTTTATTTTCATCAGAGGTTATCAGAGATTAACGTTATAGTTGTTATATTAGTGAATAAGGTATTTGAAAAGAAAAAAAAGACTAAAAAATGAAGAGAAAAAGAGGTAATGAAGGAGGGTTAAAGGAGATACGGAAAGGACAGATGGTTATATTAGAGACACAGAGTGTAACATATATACATTATCGATTGGGTGCTGTCATAAAAACAATAAAGTGTATGAACTGAGAGAGTAAGAGATAAAATCACCAATTATCATGGCAAACTTATTTGGTAATGATTTGGCACTTCTACCGTGTATTGATTATCAAGTTAGAACTGCCATTTTTCTCGTAAATAATTCAACACCCACACCTATCAGTAAATCTGTCTACGTTACATAATTTCTTTTTTATTTATCACCTCTACTGCGATATGTTAGAATTTTCAACACCCATGTCAGCATGTTGACACTGTAGAACGAGATAATGTGGAATTTGGCATCTCGGTATCATAATAGTACACTGTAATTTGTTCTTCCCAAATCTCCGGGACTTGGGAAAATATTCGCTACTCCATTTTACATAAATGTTTCAAAATTCGGTAAAGAAAACAGAGAACAGATGTTGGTAAATTCTCATTTGTAAACTGAACGATACAAAATGGTAACAAATTACCTGCAGCAGTGCTAGAGACTTTCCCTCAGAATGTCAAGAATTTTAAAATTATACTAAGTAAATATGGTTAATTGATTAGTTTTGTAAAATTGTATTTGGTAACATGTAAATATTTTAATGTTGTTCGATTTTTTGTGTATTTTTAGTAATTCCTTAGAAAACGTTACCACCGGAAGTATTCTATGTATTCCTAAGTAGCAAAAAAAAATTCTATTCTATTTTATTCTATATGTAGTAATTGTCAGCACAAACAGAAGACTTGAAAGGAGCAAAGAAAGCCCATGGCCTCCGGAGTGTTGAAAGAGAGGGCATTTGCGGAAACCCTACACGGCCGGTGCGCCGCGCTCGTTCTACTGCAGAGAAGCCGCAACCGCCGCCGCCTCCGCCTCCACCGCCGCCGGGCGGGCGGGCGGGCGGGCGGGCGGGCGGGCGGGCGGGCGGTCGATCGCGCCGCGACACGCAAAAAGCGGCGGCGGTGGTGGCGGTGGCGGCGGAGGGGGTGGGCGACGAGGGCGGCGGCGGTAAAGGCAGTCGTGGGGGCGGTGATGGTTGCATGACAATGGCGATACAGGAGGTGACGGGGATGATGGTTGGGGTAGTGGAGATGGTGCTGGTTGCAAGGTCAAGAGCAATGACAGTGGCAATGACGTGGGGATGAATTTGGCAAGTAACGTAATGGCGATATCTATGTATTGCAACAACGAAAGTGCTCGTACTGTACTGATATTGTACTAATACTGGCACAAATTACTGTAGCGATGGTGGTGCAGTTATAAATGAGTAGAAAGAGGTGCAGACGAAGGAAGAAGCTGTGGTAGGATCAGGGACGATACAGATAGAAAAGAGGGGCAGGGAGGGAGAGAGAGAGAGAGAGAGAGAGAGAGAGAGAGAGAGAGAGAAAGAGAGTGAAAGTGTGAGTGATCGAGAGAATGAGCGTGAGAGTGAGAGAGTGAGAGTCAGCGAGAGAAAGGGAAGGGAGAGTGAGGGAAGGCAAGGGTGATGGTGGGGAGGTGGTCGAAAAGCTGTGTCTCAGAAATCTAGGAGTGATGGCAGCAGGGAGCACTACCTTCCCTCCCACAAACGCTCGCGTGTCGAGAATTGCGGGCTGGCATGGGCGGGAGTTTGGGCGTGCGGT
Organism: Teleogryllus occipitalis; assembly: GCA_011170035.1. NCBI lineage: Eukaryota > Metazoa > Arthropoda > Insecta > Orthoptera > Gryllidae > Teleogryllus > Teleogryllus occipitalis. Next base: position 3,637 of record BLKR01011460.1, read on the forward strand.
TTCGGGTCAAAACTCGTCTAGGGATCACGACAGAAGCGGCGTGGGTCCGCCTTGGGGAATACGGCATCGCAACAGAACTTTCCATTCTTGCGAACGGATTTCAACTTCCGGCATAATTCGACACAACTCTTTTGGGGCTTCAACCATTTCTCCAGGAAACGAGACTGAAATATGATTTCTTACTTCAGAAACACCTATTTTGGGCAACCGTTGCTGTGTTCTGGTTTGTTGAATTAATCAGTTACCCACAAAAGTTGTAAATCTAGAATAAATATTTCAGATTGCAATTTTGTATCTCTACATGAAAACGTATCTACCAATATTCTCAAATTACGTTGTTATGTGCTGAATTAAGTTATCTGAATACTCTATGCATTTAAATTGAAGGGTTGGATAAATTGATACTTAGCACGCAAGGTATACATCATTCTTGGTATTAATTTAATATCTTGAAGAAAACTTTGAATTGAAGATTTATTTCCCTCAAATACACTTTCAGTGACCTTCAGAAATTCTTCTTCTTTTGAACAGATTTTAAAATTTAAAATTTAATTACCTCGTAGATAATTCAATTAATACTCTTGTACAAACTCGGATTCATACCTCTGAAAGTTACGAAAGCTTTTTAACTCTGTATTAATTAAATATTTCCAATTGTATTCTTGTCATTACGAGAAGGGTTGTATAAAAATTTACACACCTAAAATAATTAACGCTGCGAGATTAGAGACTTCAAAATACACATTATTCAACATAGAAGGACTCTCCACTGAGTTTCAGAAGAAATGTTACAAACTTCTAAAACTTGTAGGAGGATCGAAAATGATCACTTTTTGCCAATATACACGTGGTGGAATTTTCACATAAAAACACTCATAAATAATTTGTTCCTGATTGGAAGGCAACTCATCATGCATTGGCTTTTCGCAGATCACGTTCCGACGCTGCCAAAGATATTTCCTGTACCCACCAAACATGAAAGCAGGAAGAGTTGCCTATCAGTTACAGCCAAATGACATGTCTACTAAAGTCGTTGAATTATATTCCGCATCAAATGGTCATTGTCAAAATGTGAAAACTTTGGACACCTCCCCCTACTTAAAATTTAGAGAAATTTTTAGACACACTGTATATTTCGCGTACTGTTTTCTAATTGCATCATATATTATTCACTGAAACTGCAGCGAAGCGACTTACAAGCAAGTTGAAGGGAAACAATTAGCGCGCGACGGGTGGGCGGAGGAACGGTGGTGCGTGGAGCGGGGCGGCAGAGCGAGGCGTGGCGCGGCGTGGCGCGGCACAGGGTAGCGCATTCCAGGTCGGACGGCGCGACACGACGCGAAGCGACGAAAATCAATAAGGAAAGTTTTACGGCGCCGGAGATAACGAGCTTCGTAAATAGGAAGCGCAGCACGAGCAAGAACGAGGCGAGCAGGAAGTCGGAGGCTGGAGCACACGAATGACCCTCGCCTGCGGTGCAGAGTGCGGCGTGCCTACAGGTACGGAAGGTTGGCAGTTGGAAAAGTAGTTCTAGGAAATAAGCGAAAAGAATTATTTAATAGAACAAGCAAAGTGAGCTTCAGTTCTCAATAGATTTCTTTAAATCTATTGAGATTAGAAAAAAAACTCCCATGTAATAAAATCTATTTTCAAGGATAAATAAGCAATAAATTTTGGCTCTTATCAATGTTGTCCTTCGTCAAGGAATAATACTTCCTGCCGCGACGACATGGAAACGATAATTTGAATAATTGTATTTCTCACTGAATTCTAAGACGACGTGCTCAGAAAATGAAGTTACATTTATGTCCAGAAGCAAAACAATGGGCTATCTCAGCATTTGCTCAATGGATCAGGAAAACTGGACGAAAAACCTGATCGAGATGGGGGTCATTGACCCGGAGGCTGTAGTACAATAGTTGTTACAGGTTGTTTATACAGTCCAAATGGTAAATAATTCTCACGCGTTTCAGCTAAACGAAAACACAGTCATCAAAAAGTCGGAATAATATGACCAAATCAGTTAATTTTTAAAAATTAATCAGGTGTGTTAATTATAATAATGCAACCTTACATACAATCTATACAAACAATTAATGTAATTTGAACACACTTCTTTTCGTATACTATTCACATTCACGGAATGTTTTGCGATACCAATTTCTTGAACAAATTTCATATTTTGTCTTGTTAGTTTCCTTCTTGCAACTTCTTCCTCTCGTATTTCTTCACAATGCTAATATTATGCTGTTTTAGGTATCAACTGTAACTGCAATTCTGTTAATGTTGAGTTCAGAATAAACAAAATGAGAATTCTATGCAAATTTCTGTGTAAAATTTTTGGCTTTACCTATTCCGGAAGTATCAGGAAGGTTTCATCTCTTTCAAAGTTGATCTGTCAACTGGGATTCTGTCACAGGAAATGAAAATTATCGCAAAGGTCCTGTGAGTGAAGCGCCGGTCGGCTCAAATAGTCCACGTAAGAGGACTTTGCAGTCCCAGAGACACTGGTGAGAAAAAAATTCTATGAATTGACAAACAACTTGCAACCATATGAAGAAAAACATATTTTTCAAATAAACGATTAGGGTAAAGTTACTGAAATTTACAAGGGCAGACCCTATATACTATTATCAAATAAAACTCTAAATTGAGTGGATGAATCGCATTCCAACTAAATCACTGGCAAAAGTAACATTCATAATTTGCTATCTAATAAGAAACAACGCACTGAAGAAGCATTGCAAGAAAACGTTCAGGAAAGTTGAGTTGCAATTGTTTTTCGTCAAGAAGCAAATCACAAGCAATGCAGTTCTGGGGCCTGCAATAATATTGTTGAGTTTTAACGATTAATAAAACACTAAAATTCAACCTTTTAATTGGAAATTTAACCTACGAAAATGTAATTAGCGTACTGATAATTTTAATCTGGAGATAACTAATGGTCTTAGGAAATGATTTACATAAAAGATAGATAAAACTGTGTAATTGCCGGAAAGTTTGTGGTTTTACATGACTATAGCTGCGCTAGCTATTTAAAAAGCTACGATCTTAAAGATTTTCAATCTGCAGGTCAGGTACCTGCTTCTAACTTTAACTCTAATTACAGAAATAATTAAGTTACATCCACGCATGAAAAAATAGGTTTTGAAAGTGAGCGTGCGGCAAAGGTACATCAACTGCAAACTAGAGCATTTGCGGACGCATAACTTCAGAATAATTTTCGTATTCTCTCTTGCAATTTACTCGGCAGAGGAAACGTAGGTGGAATTCATTCAAGCAACACGAACTTCTTTCATCCGGAACACCTTTTCACTTCAATCTAAGTTTAAAAGCTGTTGAAGGAAGGAGGTGAGGAGCGAACCATATTCAACCTGCAACCCGCGCAAGAAGAAAAGAGGAAATAAAAGTGGGGTAGGATGAGAAAAAAGTGAAGAAGAAGAAGAAAAAGGGAGTAAAGAGGATTTCGCTGCAACTTGTTTCTGTTTCGAAACTTCTTGTTTGCTCCACACACATCCGCCACGAAGAGGAGAGTTCTCTAGCGAACGCCAATAACAGCAATGTTAGACGTGAAACGACTTTTTAAGAAGCATCAGAGACAAGACTTCCCCGAAAGATCTGTAAACCTCGCGCATTGGGCTTGTGGAATCCACACGGGCAGTAGTAAGCAATACTCGGGTACATAGCTCCCAGATACTACAGCTTTGAAAAGCAACCGGTATATTTTAAAACACACGCGTGAACGATTTTAATCATATGGCATTCAGACGAACAACAGATTGCATCATAAGCAAAAATAACAAATTAATCATACAATCCACATTATTAGAAATGTGTAAGATACTAGAGAACAATTTAAGAACAACTATTACCACGATTAAATATGTAAACAATATAAAAATACACAATAGAAATAATAAAGATTAAATATGTTGAAAAATATTAGTAAAATACGACAGACGTAGAAATAATAACTAGGAAAGTATGATTACATTGCAGAAATTACAGTGAAAGACTGAAAGTAACACTGAAAGTATGATTACATTGCATTCTCTTTCAGAATGTTCATATGATTCAATTTTTTAAAATGTCCCTGTCTTTCTAATAACGTTTTTGAACTTCAATGACCTTCAAAGAAAACAAAATTGTTCTTCAGCGGGAGATGTTCATGAATTACATGTATTTTGGTAGTAAAAGAGGCAGGAGACTTTAAACACACAACTAACTAAAAGTAATTAAAACTAATTTGAACAATAGTAGAAGAAACCCTGTATTGTAAAGTAAAATCCACGAGATGCAAGTAAGTAAAACGTCAAGCGACTAAGAAATATCATTACGGAAAGCAGAAGTTCACAGAGTTGTGAATCAGACTCCAGACCATAATACGTTAGTAAGGAAACAAATCAAGCGAGTGATGCACGCAATCCGAGAAATGGGTCCGAAAGCCGTTGTATCTCCGCAGAATGGGGCGGTTCTTGCTGACAGAGGAACAGCGGCGGAGACTTCAAACGGAGACTCTCAGTGGCGGTGGGGGCGGTGGCGGCGGCGGTGGCGGCGGAGCGCGCCCTGATGAAACTAAGGCGAGCCGAGGCAGCATCGTAATTTCATTATGCCTCCCCCTACGTATGTATGAATGTACTCCACGGTCGCGTGTACACAGCGCGAGGTGCGGGATGGGGCGAGGCGTGGAGGGGCGCGCACGAGACGGAGATGGAATTAGTTTACACGTACTAAGGGCTGCGCGGCGTATTTTGCACGACGTACGTGCGTCGCCTTGCAAGCGCACCCTCCCCAACCCCCACCTCCACCCCACCCGTTCGGTCCGACCCTCGCACTGCAACCTCCGGCGTTGTACGCGCCCAGCAGCACCACAGAGCCCTGTCTCTTTCACTCTCGCTTCCTTAAGCATGACCAAACACTGAAGCCCAAACAATTTCCAGACATGGAGCAGAAGTAGTCAAAATGGGTGCAAATATTAAACTTAAAGCTTTGCAATATAAATTATTAGATCAATAGATGCAATGTGCGCTGCATACAAATGTTTAAATCCCATCTCGATCAAGATTATCATCCAATTTCCCTAATTCATTAAGCAAATGCGATGACGGCCCCTCAGTTTGCTTCTACATATAAAAGGACCTTCTTTATACGCACGTTTTGTTGAGCCTTCCTTTAGCTGCTTGTGGTACACTACTGTGCCGGTGGTGTGGGTTGCCATTTTTTTAGCAATGCTATAAAATCATTTCGTTTACCGATGATAATAAGTGTTTCAAGGGAAGCACGTTTCTTGTTTTTCCAATATTACCACACTTTGCTGGCACTTTTATTATTCATTGAATACAGTAAAATGGTGAGGTGGGGATTTAGAAGTTCAATGAAACATTTGCAGGTTACACTTTTCCCTCGCACGTCACATACTGTGTTTCCTGTATTCCTCACGAAATAAATCAGCGCATACAATTTAACATTATTTTCATTTATGCTTCACTGCTTCAGTAAAAAACACATTTTTTTATTTAGCATGTACCTACAACATATTTATTAATGTATTTGTATCGTTAATAATATTACTGAATAGTATGTTTACATATGTATATAAAAATATAGAAGTATTTTTGTATTATCGGAGGGCCAAGGAGTCCATTCCAATGGAAACTTTAGCATCTTCCTCTAATATTTGTGTAATGTCCACACCTGCCCAGATAACTCACCACACCATCTCCTCTCGATTCACTTCTTCCACCCAGACCCTTTCCACAACATTCTTCACACTCCCACAATCTTCACACCACACCAGAATACCAAATATGTGATATTATATATGGAACGACAAGATATTACAATGAAGAATAATATTACTATTAGCATTTCCCACATAAAATGATTTCAACACTTACTGGTTTGCAAAAAGAAATGTTACATTTGAATTCAAAATTGATAGATGGAAAATTAAATACTTAGTCGTTTGCAATCAATAGAAACAATTTCGCTTCGAACTGACTGTAATTTAAATTAAAGCTTTCATTTAATAATGAGATGGAAAATTCCGTTAGTACTGCGAAATGAATTAAAGTTGGCATATTATTTAACTCGCCTGCATTTGAAGTAAAAAAATAGTTTTTTCATGGATACAGAAGCAAGATTTAATAAATATTTGGATATCAAGTGTGGAGTAATCTACATAAATTACATTCATATCTTTGTATATAACAGACGGAAAGAACATGTTTTCTAAGCATAATTTTGTACATTGTTCACATAAAACTAATTACTGGGTTAAACAAAACGAAAATCCGATAAACCATGTTTTGTAATGAGCAAATTAACTAACTACTTCCCACCACTATCTGTGTCGGAAAAGAAATTTCGTGAGAACACATTCCAATCGCTGTAACGAAACATCAGACACAAATTACATAAATCTGTGAAAAAATACTGCATGGACATTGCAACCGCAACCCAGAGACGAGCGAATCAACCGCGAGCAGCGGGCCATTTAGTTAGTTAGTTAATGCCCTATTTTACGTGGCGAGACTCAGGCCATCAGGCCCGCTCTTCCGTCTAACCACGCAAATTTTGCTACGCTCCTTTCAGCACCTAGCGGAGAAAGGAGGTATTATCTTGGACGACGAAACAGGTGGAACTCAATTTTGCTCAGAGGCTTCATTTAGGCTTGAGTATCTTTTACATGCAGTAAATCTACTACATGGGACAGCCGGCTTTACTTCCCCTCCGAAGGAAGACGTACGACGGATTTTTTCGCTCTTAAAAATCCATGGGTTCGATCGGGTTTGAACCCGCAAACTCGGGTACAACAGTCCGATACGCTAACCGTTATAACACCGAATCCGTTTACAGCTGAACATTTCGGGGGGAGGGGTGGAGTCAGATCAAAAGCGCAAACAGCAACGACGCGGCCGCAGCAGGTGCATTTCGCATCCCCAGTCCACAGCCACCCAGACCGCACAGCTCTTGTTTCCCCACCGCCTTGTGGTCTTCCGCTGTCCAGGCGTCAGGTCGCCAACGCCACGCTGTTCCCGCTATGGTCGCCGTGCCACCTACACTCGCCGTCCGCGCTGACTCCTCCGTCGTTGCCCACCTCGTCACACCCCCTACCGCAACCTCTTCCTTCACGCTGAACACACCGGCTAGTCGTTTCTCCCTTCCTGCCCCGTCCCTCTACCGACCATATTACCCTTTTCCGTTCACCTCGACTTCTTTGTCTAATCGTCCTCGCGGTCTACTATATTTTTCTTCTGACAAACTCAAAGATGAAAGATCTCTTTACGTTCACATATTTCAGACCATTCGGTGATATATGTTATTAGTTCATCTCGAGTTAAGTGAAACTCACAGGGAGAAGAAAGCATAAATGAATTTCAATCACAACAGCAAACATTTCATTTAACGCAACTCACTACCGTCATTTTTTTCGACATCTACAAACTCAATGATGAAAGATTTCTTTGCGTTCTCATATTTCAGACCATTTGGTGATATATGTTATTAGTTCATCTTGAGTTAAGTGAAACTCACAGGGAGAAGAGAGCATAAATGAATTTCAATCACAAGAGCAAACCTTTCATTCAACGCAACTCATACCGTCACCAACGACATCTACACCTTCTCCGCTTTCTCGTCTACCTCCCTCTGCAGGGCCCCATGTCCACCTACGCCTAAGAGTACGCCTACGCCTACGGCCCCGTCTCCGCCAACGCCTACGCCTGCGCCTAAGCCTAAGCGAACGCCTCCGCCTAAGCGTAGAGCGTACGCCTATGCCTACGCCTACGGCCCCGTCTCCGCCTACGCCTACGCCTACGCCTAAACCTGCGCCTAAGCCTAAGCGAACGCCTCCGCCTAAGCGTAGAGCGTACGCATATGCCTACGCCTACGCCTACGCCTAAACCTGCGCCTAAGCCTAAGCGAACGCCTATGCCTATGCCTACGCCTACGCCTCCGTCTCCGCCTACGCCTCTGCCACCGCCTCCACCTCTGTCATTGCCCCTGCCACTACTGCTACCTCCGCCTTCACCACCTCCGCCGCCGCCGCCACCGCAGCCTGGGCCGCGCGCCACTCATAATTAGGGGCCGGTGGCGGGCATCGATCACGGGGCTGCGGCGCGCTGCGGGGCCGGCGCGGGGGCTTTGCGGCGCTAAGCCCGCGGCGGCGGTGCGTCTCTTCCGCGTCCCGCCCCCTTTCCCGCCCACTACCCGTCACCGTCCTCGCCATTCCCTCCCCGCCCCGCTCGACCCCGGCCTGCGGGGATTTGCAACCACGTCCGCGCGTTGCCCCGACTGCCGCCACACGCCGCCCACACCGCAGACCCCATTGGGCGGGGGCGTAAGGCGCGGTGGGCGGCCCAAAACTGCGTGGTGACAAACCAAGGGATCCACGGTAATAGCCATTTACGTAATAATAACTCTTAACGCTACCTGAGAAACGAAAATCCAATCTTAACCGACCGGCCTCCTGTAAAGATGTAACAGTTCGTCGCCCGTTAAGAACGATCGAAATAAATGCGCTGTAGCTAAAGACGACAAATAACGCTTAGTCCGAGAAATGGTATTTCTTGTTTATATTATTTTTCTTGTAAGAAAGTACTACGAAGATAAGAGGTATTACGAAAAGTACTGAACGACAAATTGCACGTATCGACCTAGCAAAGTTCATAACCACTACTGAAGTACCCGGTAATATTAAGGTGTGTACTAATCACACTCGTCTATTACAGTAAAATAAATTAATTCATCTATGGTGAATCCCGTCCATATCTTGCTTAACAACCCTGACCTGTCGTGTCCCGAATATTTCCCGTCCCGCCCGGTGTCACCCTGTCCCGCCGAGTTCCACCCTGTCCCTCTGAATTCAGCCCCGCCCCTCACCGCTCTACGTCCCTACCCTCACCCTCTCAGCGATGCCATAGTTGCTACAATTTTTTCTGTTATCACCATCGTTGCTATTGGTCACCGTCAAGGCATTTATACTCACGGAAAATTTCAGTAACAATTCTACATCGGTGTTTGTTCCTCAGTAATACACGCATCAATGAAATCACGTATATTATGTTCTATAAACAAATGAGCAAAATGTATAAAGAATCAGAAGGTTGAATGATGCAGTCCAAAAATCAACTCATAATTCGCATAATTTTTATTTCAGAGATTACACAAGTCTTTATCACATTGATAAGGCGATCAGTTTGCACGTCCGTGGTGTGTGGAAAGAATAAAATTGCAGGAATATATTTATGAAAAAAAAGTCAATCCCCATGTGAAAAACAAATTCTCCATTTCATATGTGCATTCTAATACTCAGTGGATGTCGATGAACAACATCATTATCATCAAAATGAAATTTGACTCTATATTTCCGAGTACTTTTGTATTTTATATCTATTGTTCGTAAATAATGAACATTTCCAATGTTTTGTTTTGCAGATCAAAAGTATACAAGTCAACATTACGTCAGACGTTTTGTAAAGTACCATTTTTACTCAGGGAAATGTGGCAGATCTATTATATAATTATGAAAATGAAGCTTCATTGTCCAATACAACTCACATAATGAAAATTTGCAGTTCAAACGTCTTATATTATATTTGATTAAATATTATATTGAACAAAAGAATTGCACTCTTCATTGGAAATATTTCATGAAAGTTTATTTTCGATCAATAATAAAATAAGATTTTTAAATGGGCTATTTCACATTTATTTAAGTTTCTTCTTTATTGCTTAAGAGTAGTATAATAAAAATTTTTCAAGTTTAGTTGGAATGTTGTCACACAACAATGCCGTAAACTGGAAGTGTTTGTACTTAAAACCCAAACATCGGAAATAAATACTTGACAGATAATAATAATAATAATAATACTAATAATAATAATAATAATAATAATAATAATAATAATAATAATAATAATTCTATTTTACATTGAGTTACCTATGTTACCTTCCACCAAAATACATGCAGAAAACTTATATAGTCAATGCAAAATCACATGTGATTTATGTAGTAACCATGGCTCCGAGGATAAAGACAAAAAATCTTGTGATACTTATAGGTTTTACCTTTAATTCCTTGCATACTTTTTATCCGTTATGTTATTACGTTTAGGTTTGTGTTTATAACATATTTTCACATGTTGGGTGAAATCCATCAGAAATCTCCCCAAAACAAAGGGTGGTCTAAACACCACCGCGCGCGCTGAATCGTTATGACAATTCGCACTCAGTGTGCAGGGTTAACCCCTCACCGTTCTCTCTCCTCAATTCCGCTTCTCGGTAAACCTCTCGTAGCCTGCAGACGAAAGGTCATCGAGACGAACCAGCTCCGGTGCGGTGTTGCCACACGTCACTGGATGCCAGAGCGGCGCGCGCTGCAGCTGGCGTTCCGCGGAATGGCGTAACAGGGAGCTGATAGCCCGGGCCCAATTGCGGCGGCAGCGGACCCACAACCTCCATTCGCCACCCCTTCATCTTCACAACCCCCGAGACCCTCTCCCCCCAATCACAGTTCCCCGACAACCGTCGTCTCCACAGGCGGGGGCAGGCGATCAGTTTTCTCATTAATACGCCTTGAGGCTGCAACCTTTAGTAGCAGTGTGGAGACTGTGCTGACGTCAGATACCCGGATTCAAGACGCATGACTCGTGAACGTAGCACTTAATTTATATTACGAATATTAGGGAGGCCACTATGTCGGTGAAAAGACAAATTATTTGGTGCTTAGTCTTTCATACACATCAAAATATTGCACAAGAACGAAGAGTGAGAGATAAGCGAGGACGAATGGTCATTTCCGCTTGGCAGTATTGGAGTCACCGGAAGCACCATTCATGGGCGGGGAGATTAAGAGCGTAAAGAAAAATAGACGAGAAACTAGCGATGGATTAGCGGATGGATGAAAGTCAGCGGCAGAAAGTGTTAAGTGCGGTCGGATGGTAAACAGGGTGAAAAGAGAGTTCCAGGAAAATGGAGTGTTGAAGAATGGATAGAGGGTAGGAGGAGAGTTGGCCGAATGTGGTTGAAAAGTGGATACAATTTGAAGGGAATGAGTGAAATGGACATAGAAAAAGCGAGTGAAATCGACAGTGCACGCGGATAAAGGGCGAGCGAGAGGGACATGGGCAGGCGGGAAGGCGGGCAGGCAAGGTGTCACTTAAACAAATACTCTTATGTGTGGGAAATTCATTATTTTTCAGCGTTATGTAAGGGAAATGTATTTAAATAGTCCTTTTCTCTTTAATCTTGTGTAACAGAAAGTTTGTTTACATCGTTCTTTGATCGATCGAAGTCTTAAATCGAATACAAACAAAAAATGTTTCATTTGTCATGAAGTATCGACTCTTGCAAAATAACTGAGTAGAAGGCGACATCTGCATGAATGAAAACTTTAGACACAACTGCTCTGTTAGGCCGCTTCCTAGGTTTATTCCCAGCAGTCCCTTAAACACCGACCGACGGACACCCAACAAGTAAAATGCAAAATAGCACAATTAAAACCTCCAATAAACTCCAAAAGCTGCTTATCAATAGATGTCATCACATTTTACAAATCAATAATCAGACCCCTAATGTTATAAGCATGCCCCCTCTGGACAAACGCATCAGCTACAACCAAAAATAAACTACAAATAATATGAACTATAGTCCACTAATTAGAAACTCACGCTCTATGGTTCACATCCAACAAACACACAAAGAACTGAATATAACTTCATCACCAAACACATGGCCCATCTCTCCAATACCTTTTATTCAAATATCAGCTCAATGTCACACGCCATGCACAAGAACTTCGCCTCAACAGACTATACTCCAACACGTGTTAAAAACCGTTACCCTGTTAACGCCTCTTTGATATATTCTCAAATAATTGTTAACAGGAGGTGGCGACTGTATCTTCCTACCCCTTCCCGTAGTTAAAGTTATTTCTTTTTAGATTAGGAAAATAAAATAGTTGTAAGTCATCAATACATATGAAAAGGTGAAGTGTAACTGAACTATGTACATCCGAATGAAAAATAAATATGTATTAAAAAAACGAGCGACGGACCGCGCGGGATCCTTCCTACCCCATCCATCCTGCCCCCACTCCCATCCTTGGGCCCTACCCATCGAGCGAAACTTCTGACCCTTATGGCGATAGAAGAAATCTCTCATCGATTATAATTATTATCTATATTACTAATTTTCCCTGCGCAAAGAAAAACTATGCAGCCATGTTAGTCCATGTAAAAGGTGTCGTCGTTTTTGATAGATATACAGGAACTCGGTAAAAATATAAAAACACTAAAGAAATTCATCATTCAACTATTAACGTGTTGCGTTACGGAACATTTTTTAAAAATATTTTCGGTATGTAAAGAACTCTTGTAAGGTATAAACGTTATATACTATGTCACTGCAGTATTCGTGAGGAATGTTTTGCTGATATATTTAATTTACTGCATTGTTATACGAGAGTACTTTATTTGACGTTTCTGAACTTGTGGGAAAAACATTTTCTGTTGTTCTGCTCAGCAGAATTTGTGCTGCTGCAGGCAACAATTACCGTACTATGTGTCAAATTTGTGAGCAGCTTATGCTCAGCAGAAATCCCGCACTCCGTGTCTGCCCCCGCCTCCCTCGCCGCTGACACACTGGGACGAAGCTCTGATCGTCCGCTTTCCTGGTTTCCTTTGATCAAATGAAGACTGATGTCAATGCTGCATCCGCGGATCACGAACCGTGTGGAATACGCCGTTCTCCATTAAATTCCCAATAGAATCCTAGGACTTATCCCCGTACCAGTAGCTCGTCATCCCATAATAATAGAACCCATCCCCTTATTCTGACAAGTTCCGGGCAGAAATTGTGGATTCGAGATGCGGCGCAGCTGTAGGTCAACAAAAAAAGTATTATACGCCAGGTACAAAAAGAAATATCCTTAAAATTTTAATCTTGAAACTGTATTAAAAAAATCCAGGTCATAGTTTTTTTGTTTTTTTTTTGTTTTTTATTTATTACTACTCTGGCATGACGTAGGTGTCCGACCTTGCGTTCCGGAACGCAACGTGAATGAACATGGAGGGGGTTTAAAAGTCGAAATCTCCGCCTGCGCCGCTACATATTAAATTCTTGGGTGAGGCCTTTGATAAATCGCCGTCCGGCGCTAGTGAAGATCGGCGCCCGTTGCGCGCCTGCGCTCTAGTTCACCGGTTCGTGCGCGCTCAAGCGGCCACCCCGAGACTTAATTTGCGACTCGCGAGCGGGCAGGGGGATGGGAGAGCAGGAGGGCGGACAGGAGGGCGGACAGGAGGGCGGGCGGAAGGATAGGAGGGCGGGCGGAAGGATATGAGGGCGGGCGGGAGGACAAGAGAGCTTTCGGGAAGACAAGAGAGCGGGCAGGTAGTCAGGAGAACAGGAGGTAGGACAGGAAAGTGAGCGGGAGGACAGGAGAGCTAGCAGGTGGGAGGATAGGAGAGTAAGTGCGTGGGCGGATAGGAGGACAAGAGAGCGGGGAGGTGTGTGGGCGGGCCTAAAAGAGGACAGACAGGAGAAAGAATGGAGGTGATGTAGGCCTTTTGAAAAGAGTATATTATAGGTATGAGTAGGTGTGTAGTTGAGTACCGATGTGCGTGGGTCAGTAGAAAGAATATCTTTGAAGAATAACCTCTTTGTTGATGGGCTTGCGAGCCAAGTCAGGTGCAAAGAGGAGAAGATCAGCATGTGGCTGGGCGCGTAAAGAGCGTCTGAGCGAAGCAAATGAAGAGAATTACAGCCGGGTTGTGGATGGATGCCTGCAGGAGGGTCTAGTGATTGGTGGACGTCATTGAACTGGGACATGCATGCGGATGGCATGCAAACAGGAGAGATGACGTTGGGCTACCTATGGGGAGACAATTGTCATGAATTCGGCGTTGTCGGGCAAGAGATATGTGGAAAAGCCATGGAAAGGTGAAGAGCAGGCGATTGGCGACCGAAGGGCGAGCAATGGGCGGGCGATGGGCGGGCGATGAGTTGGCGATGGGTTGGCGATGGGTTGGCGATGGGCTGGCGATGGGCTGGCGATGGGCTGGCGATGGGCTGGCGATGGGCTGCGATGGGCTGGCGATGGGCTGGCGATGGGCGGCTATTTGGCGCGATGGGCAGGCGATGGGCGGCGATGCGATGGCGCGATGGACGGGCGATGGGCGGGCGATGACGGGCGATGGGCGGGCGATGCGATGGGCGGGCGATGGGCGGGCGATGGGCGGGCGATGGGCGGGCGATGGGCGGGCGATGGGCGGGCGATGGGCGGGCGATGGGCGGGCGATGGGCGGGCGATGGGCGGGCGATGGGCGGGCGATGGACGGCGATGGACGGCGATGGACGGCGATGGGCGATGGCGATGGGCGTGCGATGGGCGGGCGATGGGCGGCGATGGGCGCGATGGGCGGGCGATGGGCGGAGCGATGGCGGGCGATGGCTGGCGATGGGCGGGCGATGGGCGGGCGATGGCGGGCGATGGGCGGGCGATGGGCGGGCGATGGGCGGACGATGGGCGGGCGATGGGCGGGCGATGGCGGGCGATGGACGGCGATGGACGGCGATGGACGGGCGATGGACGGCGATGGGCGTGCGATGGGCGTGCGATGGGCGGGCGATGGCGGGCGATGGGCGGGCGATGGGCGGGCGATGAGCGGCGATGGGCTGGCGATGGGCGGGTGATGGGCGGGCGATGGGCTGGCGATGGGCTGGCGATGGGCTGGCGATGGGCTGGCGATGGGCGGGTGATGGGCGGGCGATGGGCTGGCGATGGGCTGGCGATGGGCTGGCGATGGGCGGGCGATGGGCGGGCGATGGGCTGGCGATGGGCTGGCGATGGGCTGGCGATGGGCGGGTGATGGGCGGGCGATGGGCGGGCGATGGGCGGGCGATGGGCTGGCGATGGGCTGGCGATGGGCGGGCGATGGGCGGGCGATGGGTGCGCAATAGGCGGGCAATAGACGGGCGATTTGCAAGCCAAGGGCGGGCGAAGGGTGGGCCATGGGCAGGCGGGTGCTGGGTGCTGGGCGAGTGTTGGCCGAGCGATGAGATGATGGGCGGATGTCTCGGGTGTGTCCGCAAGTTGGCTGCGTGGCGGGCGCGGGTCCTTTGTCCTGGGTCCTCTACCGTCGACTTGTCATCCGCCCGAGGCGTCTTTGTGAGTCGCAGAGGGTGGAACGCACGCGTCTTGAGGCGGTAGGGGTAGGCGAGGTGCGGGGGCGAAGGGGCGGGCGAGGTCGGCGGCGCGGCCGTCCTCGCGCCCAGAGTCGCCTCCATGGTGCCTAGTCTAGACACTTTTCACTTATTCGGAAACGCAAAATAACCTTATTAATGGACATGAAACAATTCGAATGGAGTAAATCAAGTACTCTTTCTCTTGACATGTACGAAATATCAGTTTGTAAAATTAAAATATAGATTAACATTCAAATAAAAATCAAACCAAACTATTGGACGGTAGTTTAATGAACAAAATTGAATTTTGTAGTAAGCTTGATGGGCTAATAGAAAATTCAGATACACTGTGGACGTTTTCTTCTGTGTTTTGAAAATATTTGCGAAATATTGAAAGAAATCGTGGATAATTTCTGCATGAAGGGGTTCGAATGGCGAATATGAAAACGTTTTTGGAAACTGCATTTAAACAGTGACTTACCACTAATTTTGAAAGTCAGTATTGCAAATTTTCTTCAGAAAGAAATAATGTTGATTTTTTGTAGAAAAGAAGTATTCTTCATAACATAATAAAAATTAAATGATTTGATATAAGTTAATAACATTACACTAGCTTAATACCATACCTTCACGTAAAATCCCATCGAAATAAATGAAACTGGTTCAGAGAGTTGTTGGTACAGACAAAAAGTTGATTGTAAAGTGATGGATTGTACTTAATGTAAAATCTATATGATCATACGATAAGGCAGCTGTTTAGATATCACCGATATACATTTCAATTTTATTTATGTATATTGACAAAAATAGTACAAAAGATATTGATTTATCAGTATTAGCTCATTATTTCGCGTTGCTGAATTTAAGATTGAAAAGGAGAAATCAAAATTATTTTTGACTAAGTACGAGGTTTTTTATTACGAAATTAGTTTGGCTATTGAACTGAAAAATGATCAAAGGGAGCTCCATAGCACCTCTCGAACTCCTTTCATGTGAGAGAAATTAGAACCTCGGACCTTTTTTTCTTTGAACATTTGAACGCATAATCCTATTTGCAAATAAACATAACTTCACAGTATCACAAATTCATCCAACCAATCAATTCTGTTAATAATCATTAAAATTTTATTTTCATAAACGACTCTAGAGGTAGAACGTATCGTATTTATTTACTCCAATCATTATAATTTCGTGGATTTAAATTTTTATATTAAAACACTGATAACGACTAAATAAGACTAAAAATATTCCAATCACATCAATAAAATAAAATATCACAAAAAATTTAAATTATCAGAAAAATGTCCAGAAATTTCCTACAGCTCACATGAATCTGACTGATTAATAAATTATAATTTCATTTCATAATTATAAAGCGTTTATTCATTCAATCAGTGCGAAATTTGCCCCAAGACTTTTCCAAAATATGTGCTGACACTACACAAAATCTTTTCTGATGCATTATGAAAAACAAGATTACTAAGGAATGATAATGAAGTGCAATAATGTTTTAAAAAGATACAGCTAATAACTACATGTAGCATGATGATACGGAGGAAATTACTCATGAAAACAAAATATATCATATTCTATTTTGCATCATGTATCATGCGTTTTAGAAAATTAATAAGTCTGCAGCAATCGATACTTAGATAAAGAAGAGTGTAATATACTAATATCAAAGTATTAACTAGGAACCATACAATTTATAATAGACGTTCAATACAAAATAAAGTGGCCTGAAAAAATGGATGAACCACTTTCATTTATTCGTTATTTTATCCAAATTATTTTCTAACTGTCACAATGTCCATGTTTCAGTAGCGTAAACAAGGTCATTAATGTCAGAAATGTCAGAAATTTGATGAATGCTCGGAGTAAAGCTTTGATATCTACGTACTTAACCAAATGAAACGAGATTTCAAATGAAAATATATTCCAGTTGCTACATTACAACTACAGAGAAGTTGACAATGATACACGTGCTGGCACTGTGCTAAAAATCTCAACGTGGGTACATGGGTAAAAAAAAGCAAAGTCTCTGCTGTGACCTTGACAAGATTCCTAAAATCCCTTATTACAAGCAGGAAATTTCTCTGCGCCCGTATTTAGGGCACGCCACAATAACAGGGGTTTAATTTTCATCGTCAGACAATAGATCCGCGAGGAGAGTGCGACGCAGTGGGGGCGGATTCGGAGGAGAGGGGGAAGGAGGGGAAGGAGGCGGGGGAGGAGAAGAACGGCGCAGGCGGGAGGAAGTCTCTCCGATCATAGGAATTCTCGTTAATTACTTGGGAGAACAAAGAGCGCACCCGCTTTGACGAAGCAGCCGCAAAGCAGTGACGACGGCTGAAACGGGGTGTGGGCGGGGCGAGAGCGAGCGGGCTGGGGACGGGGCGTGAGCGGGACAAGGATGGAGCGAGAGGGAGACGAGGGCGGGGTGAGAGCGGCGTAAGGGCAGAGCGAGGACTAGGTGGGAGCGAGATCGAGAGCGAGGACGAGGACGAGGGCGGGAAGAGGGCGGGAAGAGGGCGGGAAGAGGGCGGGAAGAGGGCGGGAAGAGGGCGGGAAGAGGGCGGGAAGAGGGCGGGAAGAGGGCGGGAAGAGGGCGGGAAGAGGGCGGGAAGAGGGCGGGAAGAGGGCGGGAAGAGGGCGGGAAGAGGGACCGACGAGGGCGGGGTGAGGACAAGATGAGGACCGGGCGAGGGCCGGGTGAGGAAGGGTCGAGGGGGGAAGGCGCGGCAAGGGCGAAGTGAGAGCTAGGCTGAGGGTGGAGTGAGGGAAAGGGCGGGCGAGGGGGAGGAAAGGGCTGGGAGAAGTCAGAGAGACGGGAAGCAAATGAGGGTGGGGAAAGAAGTGGGTGAGGGCGGGGCAAGTGTGAGGGCGGGGGCGAGAGATGGGAGGGTAATGAGCGGACCTAGTCGGAAAAAAACAGGAAGATGGAGAAGAGCAGAGGATGATGAAAAAAGGCAAGATAGTGGGGAAACATGAGGGAGAGGGTGGAGTGAGAGTGAACACAGAGTGTGCCGGGTGTGTGTGAAAATATGTCACATTTCGAATATCTTTTACAAGTTAAATGTTATGTTGAGGATGCAATGTTAAGTAGTTAATGGCTTTGTACGTCAACCTAGGATACCGCGTTCCTATTCGTAATTTTCTCCTCCAATGGTCGGCGATTTCAGAAAGTTGACTGGAAAAGCTTTGAAATCCCGCTAGCCCACATGTAGGTTGGCGCCGGATCTCAACATCCCTCTAGGGAAGAACACCGCCCCATCTCGTGTTAAAAACACGCATTGCACTTATGGCAGTAAGGACCATAGCAGTTGATGCCCCCAGAAACACGAAATAATAAATTAATCAATCTAGAGTTAAATTCTGCAGAAAACTCAGAGTTCTTAGAAAATAAATGTATTTGCTCTTAATGAATTTTACATTTTAAACGACCAATAAAAATTTTATTTCCTCAAAAGCTAAATATTTTTTAAAATAGAAGAATTAAATAACTCACAACATAAATACCTCTGCCAAATATGTTTTACAAGTAATCTGACAAAAATTAAATATTTTTATCCTGATATTGAAACAATTTATGGAAAGGAAAGATAAATTAACCGTGGCGTAGTATTGTTAAGTAGAAATTATATTGCAATTAATCACGCTAGTTTCAGAATGTAGCAGTAATTCGTCGAATGAAGTCTGCAATTCGAATATACAAGGGAAGAGAATGTGAGTAATTTTAGAATCAATGTTTACTGTCTACGCTCGAGCAATGAGAGTAATATTCCTCTATTGGTAATAAACACGAATAGAACGCCGAATCTTTCACGACCCAATAAGATATGTTACTTCGTGACGCGAAGTATACAGCGGCATGAACGGAGAAGCATGCTTTTAGAGCACCGTACATTTTCAGGCCATATTGCTTTATGGCTCTATAGGTCTATAAAATCATCTCTGATACAATATGGAATCGATTAACTCAAGAATAAACAGTCGAAGGAATCTTATTGGTCATATTTCGTTTCAGAAAGTACTGCATTAGCTTTTATCTTGGCAAGAGTTCTGTATCACATTATTGGCTAGGAGAAAACAACTTTTTCTTAGACTAGAAGTTAAAGAAGTTACGAGTTTTTGAGAAACATGTTCTTTAAAAGCTTGGGAAATATTAGTAACAATTGAAAGATTGAAGCATGGCCACTCGTCCGAAAGTTTTTTTCATGTATTGAAATATATTTAATACATTCCTTTTCCTATTCACAAACGAGAAAAAACATACTTCACAAAAATTATCCAGTTCTTCCTAGAAATTCTTTAACTTTTGAATTTGTAAGTTTCATTCTTACAGTCTCTCTCCACCAGGACTACATTTGAGGTGAACTTCACCACGCCCACATTTAATAATTCCGCGAATCTGCGAGCGCCCCGAGGGAAACTATTCGACTGAAAGCGACGCCCGCGCGAAATTCGTCGCCCGTTCCACGACGCCACTTGTTCGGGGAGACACGGGGCGGCAGAGAGGCGGAACGCAAACCCTTTCCTTCGCGAGACGAGAAGACTCCGGGTCATCGGAGGACACCCGAGGGAGCGGCGGGGCGGCGGGGGCGGCGGGGGCGGCGCGCGGCGGCGGGGGCGACGGGGACGGCGGGGGCGGCGGGGGCGGCGGGGGCGGCGGGGGCGGCGGGGGCGGCGGGGGCGGCGGGGGCGGGGGGCGGCGGGGGCGGCGGGGGCGGCGGGGGCGGCGGGGGCGGCGGGGGCGGCGGGGGCGGCGGGGGCGGCGGGGGCGGCGGGGGCGGCGGGGGCGGCGGGGGAGGCGGGGGCGGCGGGGGAGGCGGGGGCGGCGGGGGCGGCGAGGAGAGAGCACGACGCGACGGGTCACAAAGGCAGCTGGACATTCCAGTGCCTGCCCCCGCTAACGAGGCGACGAGGCCGGCCCGGCGGCGGCGGCGCGGGCGGCGGGGGCGACGCGGGAGGGAGCTATTAAATTCCAGCCGGTGATGAAGCAACCGCCCCCGCTCCATTACCTCGCACGCGAGATATTGCCCGTGCGCGCCACGCTGCGCCGCTCAAGAGGTGGGACGGAGGGGGCGGGGCCGGAGACTTGAGCAGCGCGTCGTGGGGGGAGCGAAGGGGCGGGGACGGAACTTAAAGGGAGGGCGAGAGTGGAATGGAAGGGGCGAAGTTGGAGTGGAACAGAGAGGGTGAGGTGAAGAGTAGGCGCTGAGGTGTAGAGCGCGGGATGGTATGTGATGTGCGAGGTAGAATGGGTGGTATGCGTGAGTATGTGGCAAAACGAAGAGGCAGAGGGGGTGAGTGAAAGGTCTGAGAATTAAATGGAGAGGCATGGGAGTACAATTCTGGAACGTGGAGTGGAGGGCGGGATACAGGCGGCGGGCAGTGTGGAGGGACGAGCAGCTGGTTTACGTAGCTCATGTAAGTATGTGAATGGTGGTGTGTGGTGCAGTATAGGAGAGGCACAAAGGGGCTGAGAGTTAAGAAGTGGATAACACACGTGACACGACAGTGAGCCACTGAAAGCTGGTGTACAGGAGGTGGGGCATGAAATGGAGAAGGAGGCGTAATGACGTTAACATTGCGTAGTCAGGTGGGGAAGAGGTCAACCTATCGGAGACGCAATTTTAAGTATTATTATTGAACTTCTGAAAGTCATAATACAGAACATTTTCTCACTCGTCAGAATATACAATATTCTCGTATTATCTCAAGGGATTCTTGTTAAAATATCTTTAATTCATAGAATTATTTAGAAACTTGCTAAAGGCTTTTATCACTACGAGATGAGTTGGTTTGTTCTTGAACCAAATATCATATCGAATTTTCTTCTCGAATATTTCTTTCTGTACATAAAGTGGAAGAAACTGTTCTTCAACTACCTCTTTGAATGACCTTTGGGTGTATAAAAATAAAGTAGTAAACGAATTACAGAAGAAATGACTGTCATTAAAACGGTCAACAATCCATTATATTTATCGTCATTTTGACCCTTCACGTTATAAATGCTCGTGTTTTTGTTAATCATCGGCGCGTTCCTTTCAAAAGCATTTCGATTGATGCAATCCCAGACCGTCCTAAACATTGATGGGTAACAAAAATGAGTTCGAAATATTGCCAAGTGGTTGATGAGGCTGCTGCGGCGAAAGATGGCAGCCCATTGCCTCGCCGCTCCTCGCCACGGACAGCCCCTCTCCACCCCATCTAGGCCCTCCGATCTCCGCCCCGCCTCTCCCCACCCCCCTGCGTACCAGGCGCATCAGTTCTTGCGTGTTCAAAGCGTGTTAGTGGATGGAAGAGCTGATTGAGACGTTTCCCACTCACACACGATTTCAAACCACGCAGGTGACACTGTGGTTGCGCGCATTCACTAAAACTCTTTAATCGATCCTCAAAAAGGAATCGAGTTTAAAAGATTGACGTGACATCTACACGAAAAACATCCAGTATTTCACATGAGAAATGAAGCGGGCGTTATTTTCTGAATGTCACATATTTATATTGTAAGAATGCAACTTCCCATTGCTCAGAAATCTGAAGTAAATTGTAATCATTATTATATCAAAAAGTTTAAATAAAAGAGTAGAAATATTAGCAAAACTGAGTGTTATGGAAATGATAATGAAAAAACTCAGATTAATTGTGAGGAGAAACAAATCAGTTTACGGCGTGATACATATAGTTTTATCAAATCCATTTCAAGAAGGCCCTCTGAAATATATACTATAGATCGAATCGTACATCGTAAAAGAATGTATTCTAGCTTATTCATCAACCCGAAATATTAACAATTGTATCATGTAATTCTTGATTATTTCTATTAGTTTTAAATCTTCGGGCAATGCAAGTATGCTGTAGATTAGCAAAAATAAATCAAGGTACTTGTTAATTCATTTGAACGCAAAATTGCTTACTTCAATTTTTTCATACTCACATTATCAGGCTCGCTGCACAACCACATAACCACAGGAAGTAAGAGCTCAAGAATGATGCATACCTGTAACAAGGAAAAATAATTAATCTCATTTAATAATCAAATAAATTTATTTACACTGATTTTGTAACAGGAATTGTTTGGATAAATAAATTAGTAATAACTAAAAATTCACTGAAAAGTATGAACGTATTTAAAAACTAGACAATACAAAATTAATGCGAATGACTCTTCAAGACTTTCAGTTTCATAGCACGATTGTTTTTATACCTTCGTCACAATCACGTTTTCGCGATGAGAAATTATATCGAGGCACTACAAAATTATTCAATCAGCAAAATTATTAACTATTTCACACAATCCAAACCTCATCAAAGTCATTGCCAGGTGCTCGAACTAGTAGAAATTTCCAACAAGATTAGTGCTGTCCGCGGGGCTCACTCTCCTCGAAAACTACCCTTTGCACTTAAACATTTAAACACAATTTCTCAAAGAGAGTAGTCATGAATAACAAGTGCTTACGATCGATGTGACTTACGCTTAGTGAAAAAAGTAAAACAATGTTGTGTCTTTGATGCACTAGGATCTCTGACTGAAGGAAAGTTTCCCCTGCGAGCAATCGTCCTAGATGTATTTAAGAAGTTAGCGGTGTTGTAGCGGCAACCACGTACTACATATTCAGCAAATGAAATTCCACACTGCAGTCAAGAGAAGAGACTAGCGTTTCCAGCATGCCTTCAAGATTTATTCAGCATGCCTGCGAGAGGCACACCTCTTCATAGGCATGTTAACGATGCTAAACTGTAAAACGCAAAAGCCATATGCAGAGTACATCTTTTTGTCATGATCTGAAATAAAATGTTTTACGTAACTTATTTTTAAATCGTTACAAAATTCATCGTGTTTTGAAACCGTGTTTTGAGACAGAATTTGGCAATTGCGTCGAAATGACCCCGTGGAAGTTCATATTTTGGAGACGCTTGAAATTAAATGACCTATGGAAGTGTGTATCGTATCGAAATCTACTGAAGGAAATTCACCCGTTTTGGGGTCACCGTGAATTGAAATGTTCTAGAGAACCTTGCATATCGTGTTCCACAGGCAACAAGGTCACCGCTTTGCGAGAGCGCCCGAGAGGGCAGGAAGGCACAGAGAGGGTGGGGCGGCGACCGCGGGCGCAAGCGGCGTGCCCTGATTCCTGGCGGCGGCGGCGGCGGCAGCGGCGGCGGCGGCGGGGCCATTCAAAGCGCTAATCGAGGCCGGGGGGGCCCGCCGATATCGGCACTCTCGGTCGCCGCAGGGCCCCGCCAGGCTGCGCTTCGGGCGCCGCCCCCGCGCGACAACGACCACCCCCCTTCCGGAGCGTCCCCGCCCCCACCTCCGCCCCCGCCCCCGCCGCCGCACAGCAACTGCTCCAGCCCCGCCCCCTCACTCGCGCCACCAACAGCCACTTCTATCGCAGTTCGGCCAACACAAGCGCCGGCGAGATCACCTCCTCGCCCCCTCTCCTCTCAAGCCACTCCTCGGGGGAGGTCTTTTCCGCTTGCGACGTGCTCTAGCGGCATGAGGAGCATTGGGAAACGCCCACAGAGTAGAAGGAAACCTGTAATTATTGAATGAACGATTTTTAAGGTCGCTTTTCAAGTATTGGGTCATGTATCGACCACTGCGGTGGTTTACATTGGGTAACTGTAGGGGAACACGCCACGTAAGGACAACACAAGTACACACAAACATCCATGCCCGACGCGGAATTCGAACCCGCGGCCCTTCGAGTCGAGGCAGCTACGGCTCTACAGCCTTAGCAACCTTTCCTATCCAGTCCGGCTAACTGAACATTGTTAATTGGTTAATTTGGATTTACTGTAAAGTCTTTGAAACTCAACGTTAATAAATAATATTTCTAACACATTTAAGAACTTGTCACGACAGAGTCGGTGCTTTGCTTGTGGGAGGTATCTGGTTGGGGAAAACCACGATAGACTACGTGTAGACCGGCGCTAGATCTCGCCATCCAGCGGGGAAGAATTATCGCCAATTTCCGCAACAATACATGCAATACGCTTACGAGACTAATAACCTTAGCACCAGACGCGCCCAAACACATTAATTAATCAACGAATCAAACATATTTAATACTTTATGCCTGCTTTATGTTTTTATATTTTCCTTATTAATATTTGCAGTGCATTCACGTACTTTCGCGGCTAACTCATATGCGCGCCTTTCGATAACCCCTGCTCTTAGGAGTAGAAAAGAGGGGTCAAATTTTCCTATGGGTCACATTTTCTAGTGAATCTCTTGTAAAATGCACGGAATGTACCGAAACAACATAACCATTTCCTCAAAATGGTATTCAAATGCATAAGCAGAATTATGTAAATCTCTATAATGACGTGTTAAAAATAGAGACAATTCTAATATCTCATAACATGCGTGTCCATCTCTTCTGTTCCCCAAGTCTGCAATACAAGTTAGCGGCGATTATAAACTTTTCCATTTTTTTAGTTTTATTTGAACAAGTTAAATAAATGCAAAATGAATATAATATCTAATCAAAGAATCTTAATCTCATGTTTAGTATTAATTATATTACTTTCAATTAAATATTTCATCTGACACAAGATGTAAAATTTAATCTCCCCAATTCCGGTAATGTAAATAGGCATTAGTCATTACATACATACCTACAGTGTTTCCCCTTATTAATTCTCTCTCCAACCGACAACTGCAATTCCTCACACCATATTTCTTTGGTAGAGATCTAGTAGTCACCGTTGTCTCCATCTAAGCAAACATTACTCTATAACTTCATTTACATCAGTACGTCCAATGTCAGTAATCTTCACACTGACTCTGTGCACTAATTCTGCATGTGCAACATCCTTTGCCGCAAACACTCTCCTCCCGAATTCCGTACCCACTATTTAGAAGTTGGGCATAATATGTGCAAAAAGCTGTCAAATAATCATACGTCTTCATCGCTAGGTATTGTAGTCTTGTGCCGCCGAGTTTACAACTTCTCTAAAACCATTCTCACCATCACCACCATCATTCTCACAATCACCACCACCACCACTACCATCACCACCATTCTCACTACCAGCACCACCACCACCACCACCACCACCACCACCACCCCCATTCTCACCACCAGCACCAACACCACCATTCTCACCATCAATACCAACACCACCATTCTCACCACCAACACCAACACCACCATTCTCACCACAAGCACCAACACCACCATTCTCATTATCACCACCACCATTCTCGTCACCATCGCCGGTCCCGTCACCACCATCCACCACAACCACCATCATCACTATCATCTGTATCATCTGCAGATCTTCCTCCACCGGTTCCGACTCCACAGAGCTCAGCCCCCACCACAGCGGCGGCGGCGGCGGCGGCGGCGACCGCAGCCGCGCCACCGCCCCCGCCGCCGCCGCCGCCGCCGCCCCCGCCGCCGCCCCCGTCGCGTCGCTTAGAAATGTCGAGGGCGCACAATGAGCCTGGCCACGCTGCAGGGAGCGCTTCGCAGGAGGCTTTTAGCGTTTCGGAAATGGATTTCGTCTCCGCCCCCGCCCCGGCCGCGCCCCCTCCTGCGGTGCAACCCTAATCGCAGGGGTTCTTGGGGCGCCCCCGCGCGCCCTCCCGAGCGCCGCGCGGAAAAGGCTCCGAGCACCCGCGCCTGGCTCTGTCTGTTGCAGGCCAATTACGGGAGGTAATTGGTTCCGTCTAATTAGCGTCAAGAACAACCGAGATGCGGCGCTGCCACCGTTCTCGCTATGTTTATCGATATTTAAGAACTACTCTGAGTTATGTCGGGAAAGGAATTCGAAATATTCATGGTTGTTGTTGAAATTAAGTACTTAAAGGCAGAGTGGGTGGTTTTGATTTAATTTCAATGTGATAATTTCTTCTAATAATAATATTTTCAAAAAGATATGAATAAACAGCAATGGCATAAATACAAAATATTAATAAATATTTCTTTCGCAAAGTATGAGCTATAATATTACTATTTTATTTCTCTTGCGTTTGTGCCTCCAATCGCATCTAGATATAGTTATCTTCGGTTAAGTAATTAACTCATCTCTTTAATTTCATAAAAATATTATCGTGAAAGAACAAAATTATCGTGATATCTAATTTCTCCCTTTTCAAAGGGTATTGCTAATAAGATAAAGCAAGAGCATTTACACATTAGAAACTGAAAATCATTATATCTCATCAATCAAAATGTTGCTGTTCTATTCTCTGATTTATCTGATTGCAGAGAATTTGATAAGTGGAGCAGTGACTCTTGCTTAAACAAGAACGCAGCTTCTCGACATCGCAAATAAATCAAGCGCGAACCAGAACGCAGAACGCAGCTTCGTTACTACAGTGACCTATTTCACCAATTATTTGTAGATTCTGGACTTCTGAGACGAACAAACGCTTTCGTACTGCAGTGCATGTCCCTTTTGAGCAATTATTAAAACGTAGGCAGGTTGTGAAGAAACCTTCCAAGCCGTCTTTTCAATGGATCGCCCTCAAGCCTGGCATGGCGAAGTGAAAACATCCGATACGTAACGTGAGAATTGAACCCGCAATCTTTTATTCAAAGCAAAGCGGTTGACGTCGTAGCCATCACCGGCACGTAGATTGATAGGCAATGAAGAAATATCGATCATTTAAACAAACAAAACCAACATCAGCCATTAAGAAATAGAAATAGAAATTTATTAAGTTTTCATTTAATGATTTTTCTACACATAACCCTCACATAACTGACGACGAAAGACGCAAGACAAAAAAATCTACTCGTTCCCGAGGCATCGTACGATTAAAAACACTCGGGGAATCTTTCAGGTCTCTTAAGATCCGAAACCCGATCCCCTTCCACACGCACCATTCATTTCTCTAAGCGCCCCCTTTCAAACCCGTTACATCAGCTGTCAAAGGAGAAAAGAGCCGTCGAAAGACAGTGAAACATTTCGCGGGCGTCAAGTGAATCGCGCCCCAAGAAACGCTGACGCTAATGGAAGACATCTCCTTTGTTTGCATTCCTTTGGGGCCGCGACGACACAGGGCGGAAGATCTGGCGATTCCGCCCTGCCTGAAAGAGTCCTATAAATACTCGCGAAGAATGAATCGGAGTTAAGAATATCGCAGACGCTTGTCTGAATGCAGCGAGCGAATGGTAAAATTAGCTTGGCGCGCGGACGGGACCTCCGCGAGTGCCATTCGCCGGCCATTCGCGTGGCCACTTGGGCGCTGGCCCGCGTTCAAGTTCTCGCGGTCGAGGTCCACGCCGACAAATCGCCCTGCGAGAGTTGGGTCGAGGCATGAAGGCAGGCATGATAAGACGACGCCAAGGGATTTGACGAAATGTGAAGAGTTGCTTTTCTTCTGTCAACAGTCAAAGCCTTCTTGGCTCACCATTACTGCAATAGCAACAATAGTGGATTGAAGGTGATACGTTCGTCGCTCGTTTTGTGTTATCACTTCACACCACGTTTCATAGTAAACTACGAGTATATTGTTTGAGAAAAATTTTCAATCGAAAGGAAAAAAGAAAGTGCAGGTAAATAGAAGTCAATATCACCAATAAGATTTTGAAGGCGGCTTCTTTCAATTTTCCATTTAAACTATTTCTACGTCAATCAGTATGCTAGAAACACACCAGGCGTTTTTTGGCACACTGGGTTCAAGAAGTTATAATTGAAACTTTAGAAGTCGTTAGGTCGTTGCTTCCAGTAAGAGAATTACAATCCTTTAATTGCAACTGAAATATATATTTAAACACAAAACTGAGAGTAAGTATATTAGTTGATCTTCTACCACACTGAACTGATTTTGATGAATATAGACAGAAATATTCGAACAGTATACCATGGACATTTCTGGAATTCATCGCAACACAAACTTGCCCATTTTCGAAAGACGCTAATAATTTGTTAGTTGAATCACATACGAAATTTTGATATATATTATCACTGGGAAGCACTGCGTCTAAACCGCACCCACGAGATGATGCAAATTGATTCGCAAAACCCACCGACCACCGGTGTTCTCTCGGCAACCGCGTGTGCTGCGGGGAGTCGGAGCGGAGGCTGTTCTTTACAAGGTCGCCCCCGCGCCATGCCCCCAGCCCTGCCCGCCCACCCATGCCTCCCATCTCCCCGCTTCATAAGTCCCATCCCACGCATCGAAACCAACCCGTCCACTCCACCCCATTCCATCCCATCCGCCCCATCCCATCCGCCCCATCCTATCCGCAACCATCACGCCCCGACACGCCCCGATACGGCACGCCCCGACACGCCACGCCCCGACACGCCACGCCCCGACACGCCACGCCCCGACACGCCACGCCCCGACACGCCACGCCCCGACACGCCCCGACACGCCACTGACCGCCGTATACTGCCGCATCCCACCCCATCCCACCCCATCCCACCCCATCCCACCCCATCCCACCCCATCCCACCCC
>BLKR01011461.1:0-32247 GCA_011170035.1 Teleogryllus occipitalis
TAACGGGCGAGGCATTCGAGAAAGTGAATGTCGACGCGTGTGGCCCATTTCCAGAATCGGTCACCGGAAACAAGTTTATTTTAACGGCGATGTGTTTAGCCACGAAGTATCCCGAGGCTATTCCGATACGGGACCTAACTTCGGTCACTGTAATTGAGGCATTACTAGAATTATTCAGTAGAATAGGATTTCCACGCGAATTGCAAACCGACCAGGGTACTTGCTTCACGAGTGCTTTGACAGCGGAATTCGCCGAGCGGTTTGGCATTAAACTGGTGAGAAGTTCGCCGTATCATCCTCAATCAAACGCAGTCGAAAGAATGCATCGAACCATGAACCGGCTTATGAAGGTTCTGTGTTTGGAGGCGGGGACGGATTGGGAATGCCAACTTCCCGCTATTATGTTCGCGTTGCGCACGAGTGTGCACGAATCATTAGGTTTCTCTCCTGCCGAATTGGTGTACGGGAAGAATCTCCGTACCCCCATGACACTTCTTTACGAAAGGCTTGCGGGAACTGCGGAAGGTGAAGAAAATTCTGTAGTTGAGCATGTATTCAAATTAATCAATCGTTTGAAACGCTCCCGTGACCTAGCTCACAATAGAATGGCTGAAGAACAGCAGAAACGTAAAGTGTGGTATGACCGGAAGGCGGTCTCACGTACTTTCGAGATAGGCGCGAAGGTGTTGGTTCTCGCACCTAACAGGACGCGGAAGCTCGCGGTTCAGTGGATAGGGCCGGGCGAGATTCGCGAGAAAATTTCGGAGCATAACCATGTGGTCCAGATGCCGGGGCGGAAGGAACCCCGCGTCTATCACATTAATATGCTTAAAAGATACCACCAGCGGACAGAGTACTTGAATGTGCTTAGTTCTACGACAGTGACAGACGCAGGTGACGAAGACGCGCTAGATCGCTATGCGCTTAAATTGGATTGTTGCGACTTTGACGCGGAAGAAATGCTGAGCGGGACTGAGGTCGAACCGGAGTTTCGCGACGCTCTGAATACGGTCATTTGTAAGTACAGGTCAGCTCAGAATGTCAATGCAGATGCGCTTAGCCGCATGTTTGATGATGTGAATTGATCCACCGGCGAGAATAGGGAACACGCACGTTCATGACATGTATAAATGTCGGTGAAATTCTATGTAAATAATTTTGTAAATTCAAGGGTAAAATTGTTTTGTTTTTTTTTTTTATATTTTTATATGTAGATACATACATGTGTCAATAAATTCAGTTAAGAACGGCACATGATGTATGTAACGAATTCCACAATTATGTAATATTTCAATGTAAAGTAAATGTTTGTATTTCAGGATCTTATGTAATTCAAGATGCGTCAAGAATTATTATGTAATATTTCAATGTAAAGTAAAAGTTTGTATTTCAGGATAATATGTAATTCAAGATGCGTCAAGAATACTTATGTATATTTATGTATATAGGAGTAAGGTTTAAATGTACTGGCAACATAGCTTAGGTGAAAAGGGAGGGGGGACAGCCCAGAGATTTATTTCACACATTTCGATTAAATAGGGTTTGATATTTTGGTATAATTATGTTCATGTTCACATAAAAATTAGGATGTAGAGGTCTCACGACCAGGTAACTTAGCAGAATTTTTTTCCTGGGCATATTTTGCTGCGAAAAAAAATTCTCACCCCCCGGCATGGGAGGGTCTGTAGCGTCGCCTGGTCCGGCGCCGGTGCGTCGGGCCGCTTCGGGGAAACCCGCGTTAAGCCGGATGTGGATGGGGGTGGACGGGTGCGGCGCCACGCCGCGCCGGTTGGAAAAGCCCCCAGGAATCCCGGCTGGAATTTCCTTCAAAGGGACGCGCGCGGATGCGAGTCTAAGAGGTGTCGGTTGTAGCTCTGGAAAGGCTGGCCAGCGAGCCGTGTGTCGCCCGCTGCTTGTAGGGTGGGGGCGAGCCGGCGGATATTTAAGGCCGCGCCGACAGGCGCCTCGCGGGATACGCTGGGTGTCGAAAGACGAGAGGTATCTCCAGTGCAATCCTTGCACGTGATCTTCGGGTCGAAGATCGGTTTGGCAACAAGCCATGTAACTGGTGTAGTTACGGGACTCTATGTCCGACAGCTTCGCACTTCGCGTTGCTTTTTGCTGCTTCCGAAGCAGTGGTTCTGGGCGAGGCCTAGGGGACGGTCGCGGGGTTTCGCGGCTAAGAGAATTGAAAGGTTGCCAAGGGGGCTAGATTTTTGTATCATATCATTGTACATTAATTGTAAAAAATCTGTAAATATATTGTATATATTCAATCAGAACAGTCGTCTGTGTTTTTCACTCTAGTACGTCACAGTAGTAAACGTGATTCGTATGATCCAGTTTCTCAGAATAATACAAAACCTGCTAGACACATACACTAAACATAATAGTTGTCAAATAGTTATTTACGACATGAGTATCATAAGATATCTTATTACAATACGAAATTGGAGAATTATCAAACACGACTCTTTAGCCGAAATTGTTAATCAATTCAATATTGTAATATAATGTTACCATTTGAATATCATAGAAAGTAAGACGCAATTTGTCAAAATTCATGTGAACTATAATTTTTCTTTAAATTTTACTCCTTATCCTGCGAAAAAAATGTAACAGTACTTATGTTAACAGTTCTACTGCCATGGGTTTAATTAATTAGTTTTCAGTACGCAAATTATTGTTTTTGGTTTTAAACAAGCATGGATATACAGTATTGGGGAGTATTGGGGAAGAAATGTCGAATCTTCGAAAAATAGCTGTTAAGACAATTTAAAGCTTATTTTGTCTAATAAACTACACGGATATTCCAAATGGCTAAGCCGCAATAAACATTCAAAAGTTGGTTTGGATATATGTTTTCTACGCAACTATTTGCGTTGTAGAAGCATATAAACACTTCATTAATATCTAAATTGTTTATGATTAACAAAACAAATGAATACATTTGATCAGAAAGAAAAATTAAACTAGAAATAAAAAAGCACCCAAATTTCACAGTTCGACTGCTTTTTTATTTCTCGGTTAATTTTTTTTCTGAACTAATATATTAATTTATATTGTTAATAATAAAGATGTTACATGTTTCTAGAATGCAAAGGTTTAAGTTGAAATCATATTTTCAAACCAAAATTTGCGTGTTTATTGCAGCTCAGCCATTCAAAATATCTATGTAGTTTATTAGACAAAGTATGATCAAAATTGTTTAAACAGCTTTTTTCAAACTTTCGACGTTTCCTTCCCCGATACTCTGTATATCCATGCTTCTTTAAAACCAAAACAATAATTTGCGTACTGAAAACTCATTAATTAAACCC
Source organism: Teleogryllus occipitalis (assembly GCA_011170035.1). Classification (NCBI taxonomy): domain Eukaryota; kingdom Metazoa; phylum Arthropoda; class Insecta; order Orthoptera; family Gryllidae; genus Teleogryllus; species Teleogryllus occipitalis. The sequence goes on from BLKR01011461.1 coordinate 3,321, forward strand.
ATGGCAGTATAATTGTTAACATAAGTACTGTCACACATCTTTCGCAGGATAAGGAGTAAAATTTAAAGAAAAATTATAGTTCACATGAATTTTGACAAATTCCGTCTTACTTTCTATTATATTCAAATGGTAACATTATATTACAATATTCAATTGGTTAACAATTTCGGCTAAAGAGTCTTGTTTGATAATTCTCCAATTTCGTATTGTAATAAGATATCTTATGATACTCATGCCGTAAATAACTATTTGACAACTATTATGTTTAGTGTATGTGTCTAGCAGGTTTTGCATTATTCTGAGCAACTGGATCATACGAATCACGTTTACTACGTTATTCACACAGGAGCACATGAATCTCAAAAAAGTATTTAATAATATAATCCTTGCTGATGAATCAACGTTTTATTGATGATTTTAATTTTGAAAATTTTCATTAGTTTGGATGTTTCAATATAGGTATCACATGTAATTACATGTCTGTTAAACACGATAGCATTATATGAAGCAAGAAACATTGTTTTTCGTTTGATCATTCAACTTCATCAATCACTCAAAATTACTTTAATTTTCTCTGCTTATCAGTTTTTTAATCTCAGATCTTCGATGAAGACATGAATCAAATAACATCGTAGATATTTGAGTGTTTAAAAATAATAACGTGAATAAATGCTTATATTTATTGAATTGGTTTTATAATAACCTGTAAAAACATGGGTTTTCTGTTGGTTTTGGGGATGTTGAAAACATTCAAATAGTAAAGGCAATGTTAAGCTGGTGACCTTTAACATTGTTTATTTGATATTTTCTTAGGGATAGTTTATAATGTTTAAACGTTTTCAAAGAGTGCACATTAGATACCTCGAATGGCCCGTTTCCGTTTAATAAACCGCTACGTTCTCGCTGTACAGATGGTCGTGCAAAATTCAAGGTTTTGATAGATTCGTAGAATGGCGGCCAACAAACCACCTTCGAACTCGGACGATACTGAAATGTAGTCTGTGTTGGGAAGGTCATATCACTTGACCACCAAGTTCGTTCTATGTATTTTCACTGGGAAATGCTAGTGCATTGATATTTACTAAACTGTAAACAAACGCTAAATCTCTTTGAATTGTTATAACATCTGTTTTGCTTTCTTTTAGTAATATCAACTCGTTTTACCAAATACGTGAATTTGTTATATTTTCACACTCTACAAGTATTTAATTTTACAAGTATTTATTTTCAAGCATTTAGGAATTCATGAAATTTCATTGAAACGTTCGCCAATCAAAAAACCTTTTAAATGTATATTAAATATATTAATGTTGTTTAAAAATATGTATTAACAATGCGTAGATTTAGCACATAAAGCTCTGATTTGAATATTATACAATGAAATCATCATGCAAAATGTGCAGTTTTAGAAAGGAATGATAAATTGAATTGAAAGTATTAACTTAAAGTTTATATACGTTTATTTAGAAATTTCTATACTTGTGTAAATATTGTGATGTGTGATTCTTCTCATGTGATCTTTCAAAACCCAAAATTGAATATTTCTGTATTTGAAAACCTTAACACTACCTTCATCCAATCCAGTGCAGTTTATAGCAAACAGCTAAGCAATATGTTTCCCTATTTTTAATGGTAATGGTTAAACAAGAGGAACAAATAGTTTCTGACTCTCAGTGTTAACAGGGGACTTAAAAAAATTAATAATACAGTTATTCGGTTGCTCAACACCCCTTTGATAGAAAAACAGAAACAATTGTTTGGGCGTAATGCACCTTGAAAAATATTTTTTTTATAATCAATTTCTTTCCTATTTGATAAATATATCGACTTGCAAATTGTAGGACTTAAAGAGAATATAAAAACCAAATAAAAGTTATGCTCATACTCGCCGTAAAAATACGAATTTATCATAATTAAATTGGCCACAGAATTTGTTTACAAGCAAGTGCATTTTAAGCATATGTGGCAGGCAAAAGCGCGGCATTGGAGAACTGTTTTTTCAGTATGCCCATCCCACGCTATTGTGCTAGCGCGAATGAATTAAGCGCAAACAAATGGGGTCTACTAAGATGTTAATTTCTTATAAACAATTACATATATCTCGAGAACGAGATATAATAGCACCGAACGGATTCCGGAATTTTGCATCACATTTAAACGCCATTCAGATTAGACAATACAAAATTTGCAACAATTGCAAATTTATAAACAATTTCCAAATTTTGCAAATCTAAAGTGGGGAGAGTCTCCCGATGTCCCAGAACCAAAAACAGCGAATTAACAATTTTGCAACAATTTATAATTTTATAAACAAATTGGAAATATGCGTTAGAACGGCTGGGAAGGCTCCGCAAATTGTGCCTGAAATGAATATCTCAAAATAGCATTTTGTCAGGAGTTACAAATCGATTACTAAAAGTTAGAATAATTGTTGCTAAAATGATAAATATTTACTGGTCTATAGACAATCATTCTGGACGGAAAACCCCGCTTAGAAATATTTTTTTCGTCGTGGCGTACGCGCAGGCAAACTATCTCCTTCGGCGGGGAAATATGACGATATTTCCGTCTCGTACGTAAACGAACTAGCCCCCTCCCCCTGAGACCGCGTTCTTTCTGCCCCTTAGGATGTTGCACCAATCACAGACAACTGTGGTTCTACCTGCTAGCGATTGGTCAACGCGTCCCTCCCCCTGCCCTCCCCCAGGCCGAGGGGTGTCCAAGTTTGTCGGCGCAGTGTGGAAGATAGAATTTTGAACGACATTTTTCCTGAGGGAGAGGTACCATTGTATCTATTTTTTCTCTGTCTCGTGGCCTCTACGTTTACCGTTCGTTCTACCCCTTATGTGTGTGGTATTCCCGAAAAATATCAACCATTGCAAATTACACCAAATTTGGCTTACCTACCAAAGAGAGAATTTCACTCAAATTGTTTCGTAACACCTGTGAATGTTCAGTAGTGGGCTCGCATGCACTATGATTGTATATGCGTTGTAGAATAACATACACGTTGGACTAGCAATGTCTACGAAGAAATTGAATAATTAATTCGCGTCTTCATAGCACTAGAACAGAAAACATATTTCTTGTTGTTTTCGTTTTAATATTTCTCCTCAAAGTTGTATGACATCTATTGATCCACCTGCTTCAATAAAACGCAATGATCAAACAAAAAGCAATGAACTTTGGAATGCTATGATAGAGCACCCAACTTTATGTGTGTGTGCCGTGAAATGAGTATAGGTATAGAGCAAGAAATGTGCACTGCATCCAAGAAGACAAACGTTATGTACAACTGCTTCAGAAAACAGTTGCATAAAAATAACTCCTACGCGATCGCAATCAAGACGATAACTACGAATATAATGCAAATTTCAAATAAATTAAACACCAAGTTGAAAAAATGTATTCCGAATTTAAGTCAACGAACCATTCCAACACGTTAGCAAGTGTGGGCGCGATACTGATGAAAAAACATTCACCATTTATAAACTCAATAATCCCTACGCGACTGAACTACGTTGTGCGACTCAAGCAATATATTTTTTCTATGGCTACGAATATACTTAACTTGTTAAATTTTGAATAATAGAGACGTATTACAATACGCTAGATTTCCGGTATTCAAATTTAATCGATTCATACGAGGACACGACTAAAATGTTAAGAATTAAATGATAAGAGCCGGAGAGCAATCTTGGTCAAAGTTACGATCATTAGTAAGACATATGTACACAATCCAAATTATACGAACTTTATAGGTCTTAAACAAATATAATATACTTTTTTCTTGAAACCAAACTCCTTATATTAAAATATACAAATAATACATCAGTGTGAATGATACATATTCAATAAATATTCATACGTAGAAACAGACGAGAAATTAAACAATTCAATGCCCCAAAGTAGTGAAGAAAACTGGAAAAGCATGTTAAAACGGTTCTTCTATGAACAATACCTTTCATCAGATACATCAAATGAAGACATGTCAAACATTTTGAATGGCTGAAATAATGTTAACTGAGTTTTTGATACCTGTTCATTTCAGTAATGTTCCTTTTTTATATTTCTTGTAACGTTATTTTATCTTTTTCTTGTGTCTATGTATCTCTATCCATGCATCTGTTTCTTGTTGCCAAATAGAAGTTTTAAAGTATAAGCGAAACATTCTGTATTCATTTTATTAACTCATTAACTTCCGTGTCTTTCAAGTAGATATTCCAAGAGGTCGTGGTATTAAGACGTCTCATTATGAAATGGTATGTTAAAATTATAATATGTATCTTTTTATCTTATTTAATAAGTTTTCCTTGAGTTTATTAACGTATTTATTTGTAAATAGCCATTCCATTCATTATATTCATTGGGAATCGTCTATAAATCCACTCCTAACTTCACTGCACTTTGATACGACGAAATTTATCCGTGACTCGTGCTCTTCCTTAGCAAAAATATTTCCTCTTTGTATTACATGGACGTGGCTGTTCCCTGAAGTATATCTAATAAAGCAACATACTGACATTGTAATTTAAATATTAATGTATTTCTAAAAGCATTCTTTATTTTACTTTGAAAATTCACTGCCAACACAATTGATGTCAATACCAATTTTTAAAACTACAAAATACAGATTAAAAATCAAAGGATAGAAACGCTGGCGAGATGCATGCACTACATTTGAAAACCGAGCACTTCAGTCCTTGGGTTATGAATTCATTTAGGGGAAAATAGCGGTCTCTCCTGAAGTTTTCGTATTTCTTTCCCTGATCTTTCTATATTCTTGAATGTCAGTTTCTTAAATCCTATAAACGTTTCATTGCATATGATGAGTATTAACAATAGCAGTGAACATTATTAATTTTCCAGAATATCTTAATGTTCTACGTTCGTGAGCTCAAAATGCCTAAAGGAATTACTACTTTGGTTCACCTGATTTAGAACCGTGAAATATGCTCGTTAAATTTACAAAACACAAATCAGAAATGGAGTTATTACGTGTGAAACCAGACATGCATAACTGATGGTGTTCCAAAGTCTGTGACATGGTTTACCTAATATGTAAATGAAAATACGAGCTGCTTTTTTTGCCCTACAGTGTTTTTTAAATTAAAAATACGAATTTTTTCAATTTTTTCCAGCGATTTAATATGTTGCGATTTTATTACAAAATAGAAATCCTTATATAAATCTACCCATGAATTTAAATTGAAACTGAAGTAGAAACTTCTACATTAATGTGAATGAAACATTTAATAATTATTAAGTTGTCTATTTTAGAGAAAATTTGAAAAAATGTTTATGTATTTTCAAAATGGCATTCTCTTAGAAATGATGGAATAAATTAATACACTCATAGACGCGTTGACCATTTTCTTGACTGCTTGTTCCACACCAATCTCAGTCGTTCCACACGTCTTCGGCTGTGCCCACAAAGTAGCGTTTAGTCGGTTTGATTTGGTTGTTTATCAGTGATATGCAAGGTAGTAAGCAGTCTGGGCAATATAACGCGGGTATTAATGTAATATAATGCAAATTATATTGTCATGAGTGCGTAAAAAAGTTTGACACAGCTTCAATTTTACTTAAAAATTGTCTTACTTGACGTGGAATTTCTCAAATGCGTTGTTAATGATAATATGAATACATGAAGAGTTAAGCTAAGTTATATAATGATTAAAGTCCGCTATCTTGAACTTCACATAGATGTTTGAAATAGTTTCGATATTCTTCAGAAGCATGTCCTGATATTACTCGAAATGAGAATAGTTATGACATACTTTGGATAATGCGGATTGGATTAACGTGCTATCACTGATAGTAAATCATGATTCAGCTAGCTCTTTATATAATTTTTTTCGATCATGATACGTTAACTGGCGTAAGAAAGGGACCAATAAATTCATACTGACGTAACGGTAGTTACCTTAGAGATATTGCTCACTGAGTATTCCTGCTCGCTACCCTTCTCTTCCTAAAACTACTTCCATTTTATCTTATCGAAATGAAATTGTATTATCGTGAGATGACGCAAACAAATGCCAGATCACGGAAGGTTTCGAATGTTGTCATTTCTCCTCACAAGTGGAAAAATTCCGAGGGTCCACGAGGAAGACTTTAATTCTCCTAGGTGGGGCTGACAGGCTGCGCATCGTTGAGCGCTCACTGCCCCTGGCATCTTCCGGCCCGTGTCAACGTCCGTCTCGGGAGCAATTTGCGTAAGTGTGCTGGCTCCCTTGCGGATAATTTTTAAAAAATTGGCCTCGCCCGCCGTGGTCGTGTTAGCCCAATGGGAAGGTGGCTGTGAAAGTTGGTGGGCAACGGTTGTGGTAAACGGCGCCGCATCGTTCAGTGGGTTCCGACGAAACGGCTTCGCGGACGATGAGTGCCGAGAGGGGGAGAGAGAGAAAGAGAGAGAAAGAAGGGAGGGAGGGTGAAAGGAGATAAATAGAGAGAGAAAGGAATACATACATATATATATATATATATATATATATATATATATATATATACAGGGAGAGAGAGAGAGAGAGATTATGACGATGACGACCGATTCTTCGGGGACTCGTAAGAGGGAAGTTCACCGAGAGAACGTGAAGTACGGAAATGACGGACCAGGGTGACGGGGTCAAGACGGTGACGTCGCCGATGATGATGATGACGACGATAGTGTGAGTTGGCGGAATGTTATGAGGGGGAAGTGATAATTGGGTAGATCAATTTCAGCGAAATGATAGCAGCACCTCTTGTGAGGATCAGCATTAGTGCGCCAACAAGATGGTGACGTGCAGTAAGGAGTGGGGGAGCGCGAGGCAAATAGCCATCGCTGTGGGAGCTAGGGTTGAAAATAATGCGGAAGTTGCGAAGAGAACGAAAAGGGTGATTGCGACAGGCATGAGCATCGGAAGCAATGATCGCGGTCACAATGACGGTACGGCGAGGGTGTCCGCGCAACGTGACGCGGGGGAGGCGATAACAAGGATGACGAAAGCGGCGGCGAGGACAACAGTTTCGGGAGATCGGCGTTGGTTTCATTGGCGTCGACGAGGCGTGGCGAGGCGATGGCGGAGGACGCCTTCAACGACGGCGACAACGCCAACGGCCCCACTAACTGGATTACCGCGCTGTCGGCCGCCCATCTGACACTCGACAGTCCGAGCGCATACGCTCTGAATGTGAACAGTTCGGCGCATCTAGTGTCCGCTTCCGCCGCCCGGAGCGCGTCGGCGGCGCCGGCAGCTTCGAGGCCCATTTACGTCGTCGTTTCGTGGCTTCCCGCGAAGCGAGCGACTAATGCAGGGGATTCTGCCGGAGCGTGTTGGGCCTCTGGAATCGTTGCGTCTGCATTTAGCGTCGATTTGGTAGAAACCGCCAAGCAGATATATTCACACTTTAGAAGTTCGTTGGCAACATTTTTATTTTTTCAAAACTTCATACATATTAGTTCAGATAAATTTTGATATTTTTAACTTCTGATTTCATTTCATGAGCGATGAGCATTCCTATTTCCTTGAAATCACGAAATTCTTAAAATAATTATTATATAACTTGTTTATTTATTATAGAGACTTCGTGTACGTTTCATATATATTTTTATAACATTAACATTACAATGAAATAAGTGACATAGAGATTCAAATTACTTCAACATCTCAAAGAATATTTTTAAGATAAAATTAATAATATCGCTTCGAAAAGAAAGTAACATTAATATAATGTATTTTTCCCTAAAAGTGTTCCGGAACCCAAAAATGGAGTTAATTATTGAAGATAAGCTTTCTAGCTGAATGTTAAATTACATTTTTCATAAATTTTCCTTGCTCATATATTCATTCTTAATTACTTCAGGTACATATTAAAAATACATTTATTCATCACGTGTTCTTGTGATTCCTGTGCTGATAAAATATTATTAACAATAACGTGACCAGTAATTACTGTAAAGGAGATTTGTAATATACTCTTGTATATTACAAATCTCCTTTAAAAAATTTTTTAAAATATTAATCGAGCAATGTATTTTTTTAAATTTCCACTCTGTCAGTTTCAAGTGAGCTGTAATAAACTAGTGGACCCGGCAATGCTTCGCTACTGCAGTGTATTACACATCACATACTACTGGTCACTTTATTGTTAATAACGTTTTCATTTACGCTATGCAAAAATTCTAATAGGTGAAAGACTTTCTCGCAAGTATGGATTTATTCTATATTCTGGTTTGGAGATGTTGTCAAGTATCCTATTGTGAAAAATGTTCTCCCTTAAATTTGGGTATGCGTCTGCTATGACACTCTCTTGGAGAAATTTTAACTACCAGTCCGAGATTCAAGTAATAATTCCGGCCGATATTTCACAATCGCAGGGGTAGAACACTTGCATGGAGTGAGGACGGGCTTAATCCATGACTGTGGGGCGGGTTGCATACAGTTCAGGGACGCTTGAGTGGTCTTACCATCACCAACGCTCCCAGATGTTCCATTTAATTCAAACCGCTCTTTAAACACTCCCATTACTAATAAGAAGTGTGCAAAGTTTGCGCCTATGACCGGCACACATACACATTACCTTTTGTTTGTATATAGATAAACTGTATAATTCTGATTCAATTCTGATAAAGATTCATTTTTAAATAATTTTACAATTAGTTGTTATATTTGTTTCATAGATTTTATCCGTTATTTTAATTAATTTGGTTGAATAGGTTTCATATTTTCAAATAAAACAAATGTTCAAATAATAAGCCTAGTCAACACCATCCAGCCATCTTAGGGGTGTTCTTCCAACTCTGCGGGCGCCAACAGGTCGCGTAAACGTCAATTCTTTACAAACAGTTGATTCCGACAAGCGACAGATATGGCCGAGCCATCTTACTCTAGCCAGTTTAATTTCTTTAACAATTTGTTGCTGTTGTATTATTAGAAAATTTAATATTCTGGGTATTGGAATGCCCCTTATTTCAATCATATACGTTTTGTAGTTTTTTGTTGGACATTAAACCATTCCGTCTCGTTCTAAAAATAGTTTTGTATTTAGCTAAGATTTTTTGATGGTGCTGATTTATAACGTGTCTAATGCATTGACATTGATATCCTGAGAAAACAGCGCACTTCCTCACATCCAAAATCGTTATTACGGCAGTGTTCGTTTATTATTTTGAATCATAAGCTGAAACGCAACACCCTTTCGTTTTGTGTCGCTTTCGAAAGAAGAATCAATTGACGCGCGGCAGGTGGAAAATGAGCTCTAATTCCGTGCCCCGTGGTGTGGGGCGCTGCCATCGATCTCCAGGCAGCGGGCTGAGGCCGGCGACGCGGCGCATGAAACGTTGATGAGGCGGAGGAAGCGCTGCCACTTCCCGACGCCGCTCCCGAAGGCCCAAGGGCAGAAGCTGCCCTGCGAGGCCATGGGCGTCCATGCTCAAGGCTATATTTTGTTAAACATGTTTCATAGTCCATTGAAAGTATATTGCGAAAGCCATCTCAATGGCCGTGGGTGTTAAGGATGTTATTTGTGTCCGCTAAGGATTTTATTACCGGCCGGCCGTTAAAAACAATCGAAACGAATTAGCTAAAAGTGCAGTGTGGATCAATCGTACAGTAGAATTTATAAAATCGTACAGAAGAAATTCATAAATTAATGGAAACCAGTTGAAAATGTGAAAAGAGATTATTTAGGTCTTATTACTCTCATACCCACGCTAACAAAATCATCACAATCTCTTTTATAAATTAAACATATCAGCGAATATATTTAATAAAACAAACCTCAGACTTAAAATGAATCATTACACTGTTATCAACGTTGTGAGCGACAATGGCTTCACCTTTAAATGCATTCTATTATGGGTTCATCTGCCAGGAGAATATCCGTACGTTCAGTCATCATAGCGTTGCCAATGCGGCATTGTTATCGCCTTACCTCATCGAAAAACACACGCTCGTAACATATAGCAGGGCTTCGGTATGTCTCTCCTTCCAATCTTACGGCCTTGCATTGGCGGTCATAAGCTGCCTGAACGTGTTACCCCCACCCCTACTCGCTCGCTTTCCCGCGCCGGGCATTGTGTGTGGAGGGGGAAAAGCGCGCTGCTTTAGTGCCGCTGGGTTTTATTTCCTCCTGGATTATACGCAGTTTCTGGCGGTGGCAATCGTAAAGCGAGAGGATGACAAAGAACTAGTGCGGTATTTTCTTCTAAATATGAGCTAAGGCGTGGGTTTTTTCGGTTGGTTGTAATGGAATTCGTCGTAGGAAAAATGACTAATTTTCTTTCGTTGCATTGAATTACTTTTTTAATAAAAAAGCCAGTTAAAACAAAGTGTTCAACATAAGAGTAAGAAGAAAAAGAGAGGTATTATTATAAAGAATGAGAATAATGTTTACTTAAATTTGAAATGAGCATTTCCTAATTTTAAGAAAAAATATCTAACATTTTATTCGTAACCGATTTGTTTATTTTTTTATGGCATTAATATTAAAAGTTTGGAATTTTATTGCTTATAGAAACTATGTATCTGTTTCAAGATGTTTTTCGCTTTTCAGATAATGACATTGATTTTAATGTTAGTGGCGATTAGTATCTGTATCGAAGAAGTGTCACCAAACAAAACATCTAATTAGGTTAGTAACGTATACTTTCGAAAAGGCTCATCCATTCGTCATGGTAATTACGCAGCTCTGTACTTCATTCGCTCGTATCATGTAACGATTTTCAGTCGAGCACAAAAAGGGGAAGAGGTGCGAAGGTAATAATGTTCAATCTGAGAGCTCAGTTTTTTAATAAAACCATTCAAAATAGCTGTGAACACATTGCTTGTTACATGAGGGGAGAGATACATGAACAGCAATAATAATAATAATATTTATTAAAAATGATCGAGAACACAGAGGTATTAGCTATAATCAAAATAATGTTACTTTTCACAAATACTCGATATAGGATGGTGTTTTATGAAATGCTGAGAATGAAAAATAAAATTAACAATTATGAATCAGGGCATGAAACAAACTTTTTTATTATATATCAAATGGAGTTTTCTATTTTATTCCTTATATTTATTTTAAAACATTTTGATATTATATAACTTATGTTCTATTTTTGAATTAACACGGAATAACGGTTTTACCACTTCATGAAGTACCCTTTTTCGCTTATTTAAGCTTTTCAACTACTAAGGTCATATATTGACCACTGTAAGTAACATTGGGGGATATAATAATGGTGTACTGACATGCACAATCATTTTTGCTCCGAGCAGAACACACGACTCTTTAGGAATGAGACTAAGACTCTTCAGTCTGAGCGACTTCGGGTATCCACAACTGCCTGATTATATTTACGTTACTAATTCAACTTTAAAATCACTCGAGGTTAATAGGATAGAGCGAAAATTTGTGGCTAATATGGAATACTTAAAGAATTGTTACTTATTGATATCAAAAATGAGCAAAAATAGCTAAAAATAGGAAATATATTCTATTATTAATGACCATGTAGCAGGAACTCAAAATGTTACAGAATTTGGGCGAAAAACATTAAAGCCGAAATGAGTTAATTTGTCAAAAAAATTTTCTACCGCATTACGAACATTTTGATGTCACTTCCTCATTTGTGATGGCAGGAAATTTTTGAAAACAGGTAATCATTGAGAAAGAATGAATATATTTTTATGCATTAAAATATTTCAGAATTTTTAATCATGCCATGTCATATAGAGCCTCAATGTTTTGTGGCTAATATGATACGGCAGGTGGGACTAATGTCATAATGTGTCAGGGCTATTTCAATACGCTAAAAATTAACCCACAACCTAGAAGAAAATAATATTTTTTAAAAATTGTTCGTTGTTTTAACGATATAGGATCTATTACACTTACGGAAATCCGTAAAGCTACTACTCGAATTGCAATATTTACGTTTCAGTGCAATAATAGTTTTCTATGGAACAAAAACGCATAAAATATCTTCAAGCAATATTCAATTATTTAAATTAATTTCATAATACAGATTTTAATATAAAAATCATAATGCTAGAAGGAAGGCCCAAAGCTTGCGTGTTGTTTGCTGTCTAACCGATGTGACGATATACTCGTACAGACTAGAGACACTTGCAACATTCAATAATTTTTTTTCTTCTTATTAGAGCGCAACAGTCCATAAGTGGACCTGGGCCTCCTTCAGCTTTTCGTTCCATGTATCTCTTTTCTGTGCCTTCCTCCTCCAAGTTTTCACTCCTATGCGTTTCAGGTCTTCCTCAACACCATCCAGCCATCTTAAGGGTGGTCTTCCAACTCTGCGGGCGCCAACAGTCGCGTAAACGTCAATTCTTTACAAACAGTTGATTCCGACAAGTGACAGATATGGCCGATCCATCTTACTCTAGCCAGTTTAATTTCTTTAACAATTTGTTGCTGTTGTATAACTCATATATCTCTCTCTTGTGTCGGATTCTCCATTTGCCGCTGACCTGCACTGGCCCAAAGATTCTTCTCAAGATTTTTCTCTCAAATACACCTAGTATATTTATATCGTTTTTATTTAGGTCTAGACATTCGGTTCCGTAGTCCTCAGCTGTCTAAGAGTTATCATGCGTCAGAAGTGTTCCAAGATATTTAAACGAGTTTACTCTTTCAAAATAACATTCCCCTGTAAAAAAGGATCAGATTTCCATTTGGATATTTTCCCTCTACACTGTACTTGTCAAATAGTTGCCTTTACCAGTCTGATAAGTTTCTTTGGAATTCCAAAATCTTCCATGGCCTCAATTATTTTTTCTCCATTAATAGTATCATATGTTGCTTTGAAATAAATAAATAAATAAAATAAATAAATAAATAAATAAATAAATAAATAAATAAATAAATAAATAAATAAATAAATAAATAAATAAATAAATAAATAAATAAATAAATAAATAAATAAATAAATAAATAAAAGGTGCTTAAACAATATTCCCTGGTCTTTTCGATGATTTGTCTCATCGAATGAATGTGATCGGTTGTTGATTTCTTCTCCCTGAAACCACATTGTAATTTCCGATAAGTGGTTCAATGAACTATTTCATACAAAATATTGGAGAAGATCTTATATTCTATGTTAAACCAACTCATTCCTCTATAATTTTCCAGTTTTAGTCTATCCGCTTTTTAACATATTGAGCATATAAGTGGTTCTTCCCATTGTTTCGGCAGCTCTTCTTGTTCCCATATTTTACATATGATGTGGTGTAATTTATTCAGTAGACTCGCCACTTCCCCTTCAAATATTTTCATCATTTCTCCTGAAATACCATCCACCCCCGGCGATGTGTAAATATTCAATTTTCTGATAGCATTTAATAACAGTCCGTTCACATCTGAATGACCATCAGTAGCAGAGACCTCACAGTCACTTTTACATTGGTCCACCTCAATAATTTCCTGTGTTTGTCCTGTTGTTCTTATCCCCAGCAGGATCTAGAAGTGCCCCTGCCATCTCTTCATAATCGAGCTTCTATCGGTCAGAAAACGGCTGTTTTCATCTCTACAGAGTTTTACTCTCCCATTGTAGTCTTTTATGCAAGTGACCCGTTTGTAAAACTTCCTACTTTCTTTATATGAATTTATACTATCTAACCTCTTTATTTTATCATTCTGAATCATTATTTTCTTTCTTCTGGTAATCTTTTCTTGTGATCTGTAATCTTTATATAACTCAGTCGTTACTTGATAGATCTTTTTACCTACGTTAACTTTTTTATTATTACGTTTTGATGTATGAACAACATTTTTGATAATTAATTATATTAAAAAAAATTAAACAATGCTATTTTATATTTAATTTTCAAGCCTCCTTTTTGAAATTTCAGACTGATTGGAAACACTCTCTTCTAACTTTGACATAGCAAAAAGTAAAAAAATGAAAACAAATACTGTTGATTCGATACACACTTCTTTTTAAGAGTTATGGCATGTCTTAAGCTATCTTTTGCTTCGTGTCTTTAGAACCAAAAGACACATCAGTATTTTGTTCATTTGTTTGGTACAAACTGTATAAAAGATAAGGTGAAATCTTTGCTTTTCTGTATCATAAAAGCCCCAACTAACCCTATTTGATTTGATATTCTACCTCCAAATTTATCACACACACACACAAACACACACACACACACTTATAAATATGCTCTTGTTCAGGTATAGGATTAGTTGTAAAGAATTTTGGAAATATACAGCAAAAATCACATACTTTCTTATATTGTATGTAGTACACAAATTATGAGCAAAAATTTTGATACGAATAAACACCAAGTAAAATTAGTGTATTAAAAACGCCCAATGTTTGTTGAATACCCTATAAATTTAATTTTTTACAAAGGTGTGATTCTTACAATTACAATACCTTACATTACAATACGTTGTAAGTAATTTATGAAGAAAATTGTATTATTTTTCAAACACGTTTCACGAAGATCTCAATCTCCCAAAATCCCATTCAACATTTGTAGTGATGATTGAGGGATCTCTGTAACCTAGCGGGTTATCGTTGTGATTTATGACATTTGTTTCCACTAAGAAACGAAATATCATGTGAAAAGACTCTGGATAAATAAACAAAATGCTTCATGAGTTCGTGAATCGTAGATCGATGGTTTCTCGGTTCCCTAGGTTATGGGATTTGTGCAAAGGTATGCATGATGCATGATTTTCTAAGGTCATTAGCAGTGATGACTTCAGTGTTAAGAAGTGAATGTATGTTGTGAAAACGTAAGACAGGAGTGTTATCATTAATTGTTATTCTTGTTGTTGAGAAAGACTTTCATTTCTCTTAAGAAGAAGCGATCGACTGGAAGTTGTTGACGATTGAGACGTTACACCTCCCGGGGAAGGAAAAAAAATCGATCTGGAAATAAAACACTCTTGACATTCGTGCAAACCTCTTCACATTCCTTCTAACTGACATCTGTTTAACGCATTATTGAAAAGTCTTGCCATAATAAAATTCTTTGTGAGTTTATATTGTTTAGTCGTAATAGACTCATTTTGGTGAATCAACAGTGAAGAGATTTCGGAAGATGAATTAGGAGTAAAAAAGACATCAACGTATGTGTTTCTCTCTGGTTTTGTATAGTAGAGTTGCGATAATGGAGTTAAATTTAGAAAGTCATTTTCTGGTAGCCAACGTACAGAAATAAATGAAAGTAATTCAACATATATTCCAACACCAATTAGTCTATTATTATGAATTTCGACACAAATCGTATTTTCCATACTCGTGGTGGTTGCGGACATGATCGGAAGAGAGTCAGCTTATTGCTCCCGGTTTGCAGGTCACACCGTGTCCGCCTCCTCCGCCGTCCTCAACCGGAAGCGGTGGCTCAGTGCATTAACTGATGTCCCTGCAGGACCTCTGTTCGGGAGGTCCTAGGTTCGAGTCCCGACGGGGGTAAGATTTTCGACACTAGCTTGTGAGCTAGGTCGAATTCAGTCTCTGTCTGGACGAGAATTCTAGTGACCGGCTGCTCTGATGGATAGTTTCCCGTGGTTTCTCTGATGAACACCAGGCGGATGCCGGAGCAGTACCCCAACAAACGGGCCACGGACCGCGTGCGATCTTTCCTTCCTCTCCCCTTACACACACACTAACATGTACTACACTACCACACAAGACGGAAGACCAGTCGTAGACTTATAACTTGTCCCAGCCGGGGCAATGCCCTATTAGTGCAAGATACCTGGTTGGGAAAAAACCCGCCAGTCGACGGTAGGTGGGCGCCGGATCTCGCCATTCAGGGGGGAAAGATAACCACCATCTCACGATGAAAAGCATGCATTACACTTACGAGACAAATTATCTCAGAAGTTGATGCGCTCGCAATCACTAATCAATCAATCCGCCGCGCTCGCCCCGCCCCCTCTCCCTAACGCTGACCCTACTTCTGCTTCGGAGCTCGGCCATGTTCTCTCCCCAGAGGAACCCTTCACATGGCGCCACTCAGCTGCGTTACTGATTGGCGTGCGTCTGCTGGCGAAGCATTGGATTAAATGGAGGTATTTACACGAGCAGCGAACTCCCGCCATAGCATCATTGACGTGCGTCGCGTCACAGCCGGCCGAACGCAGTTCTAAATTGCAGCCTTCACACTAGACAACTCTGAGGCGCCACTGACCAGGTTTTTACCTGCTGGTTGCCTTTCGGCTGCCAGAGCCCTCAGCGATGTGACTCACAAATCCTTCCTCTCTCACGGTCAGTGGCGCTCGGCGGTGGCTGCGTATGAAGGGCTTTTTGGTGGCGCCACTGAGTGGCTCCGTGTGAAGGGGCCCTAGCTCCCTCTTTCACGGGCCCAAGTTGCCCTCGCTCACACCTCTGGTGTCCACGTGTCGGCGGCTCAACACATCGCTTCAATCCTGCGGGGATAGAGGAATATACGAAATCTTGGTGCTCTAAGAACCTGTTTGTTTTCTTAAATTTGCTATTTTTTAAAAATAGAAATCAATCCCGGAGAAATTGGTCTATAAAAATTGAAAAAACAAATGAACTATTATCTATTC
Organism: Teleogryllus occipitalis; assembly: GCA_011170035.1. NCBI lineage: Eukaryota > Metazoa > Arthropoda > Insecta > Orthoptera > Gryllidae > Teleogryllus > Teleogryllus occipitalis. The sequence goes on from BLKR01011461.1 coordinate 19,845, forward strand.
ATTGTTTTTTCAGTTGATGGTACGGCAATACCACTCAAAATACTATACTAAATCGGAAATACTTTGTTATTATCAACTGCTTAATTGTGTATTCATGCAAAGGTACTTTTAAAAAAATCTTCCATAATACGAACCTTATTGAAATTTGCTCATCCTTTTTTAGTAGAGACGAAATTGATTAATTTGTTTACTGACAAAGTCAAACCGAAGTTGGTGCCCTTAAATTAGTTTTATTGCCTCAAGAGAATAAATTTACATTTTTATAGATGAAAACTGTTGATATTACGTGTCTTGTCAAAGGAATTTTACGAAATTTATTCCCTACTCCTAGCAAAAGGAAATGAATAAACATACGCAATTTAAATATTCGCTGCAAATTAAGAAAGGAATCACAAATAATTACAATTTATCGAATACAGAAGATATGATTCAAGATCACATATTCCATATCTTATACTTTATAATTGATATAAATTATAAATATAGACTTGACACATATTCTTAATTGAATTTATATCTTTTGAAAGGTAATGCACTTGCCAAACTAGGGTAGAATCTTATATTTAAGAAATATGGGAAGTTAAGTAAGGAAATTTACGACACGTCACAACTTAAACTAGGAAACTCTCGCACATCACCAAATCCAAAATCCATAAACAGGGTTAATTTTCTTAACAAGCAAATAAATAAGTAAATTAAGAATATGTAGAATCACTTCTACGACTTTTCATTTTGATTCTCTGAGGGAAAGAATTTGAAAATACTGTCAACTAGTCATACTTCTTTACTAGTACAAACGACAACACAATATACAGTAAATGCATGAGAATTTTTCAAGTAATATTCGTTGAGAAAAATATGATTATTCAGACACTACTACACAAACTACATCAGGGCTGTCCAACTGGCGGCCCTCGGTGCCATTTATTGTGGTCCGCGAAAGGTTACTACTTATTATTCAAGAGTGAAAGTCCCTTACATCTATGTCGGGCGAGATCATTGCGCGCCCCCGGACGGGGTTAACTCCCCCTTAATGTAAAAAAGGTCAAGTTTATATTTAATATTTTTTTCTAGTAAACTCAGAGATTAATAATCATCCCAAAATCATTCTTGTTTCACAGAGTTATGCATGAGTTGGCTTGACATGAATGCGTGGTTTCGGAGCAACCGGGAAAACCGCTGAGATAAAAATGCGGGGTCACGTGTGGATCGCCCGAATAATGAAAATATGGCCCGCAACCATATTAAAGGTTTCAGTTGCGTCCATTGAGGCCCTGCATGTTGGACACCCCTGATGAAGATAGTAGAAACAGTAGCGTTTACGTGCACTCCTTCGAGGGAGTGTCGGATAACACTGCACAGTAAGTGTCCAGCTATAAAAGAATGAGAAGTGGTGATAGGCAAAAGAGATTGCCACACACGCAGCCTGAATGAGAGGCTATTCTTGCTTATCTTGAACAACAAAACTAATTTCACGATGTGTTGGTCTTATTATTGTGTCGACAAAAGAGAAAATAAAAAATCTTTTAAATTTTCGAGAACAACTTGTAGAATAAACTGAATTTTAGAAAATGTTGTGAAGAAAAATTATCAGAATACACAGAAGTACTGAAGAGATATCAGCATATACTGTGTTGGGATTGTGGTAGATGGAATTCGGATTCACTAAGGACGTTCAGGGACAGCAACTGCTGACGGAAATTCAATTTCTTATATTCTTTTATGGATCAGGACGCTCTAGCTATTAAGGACCTCTCACCGACCTGTGTGTACCGCCTAATAACAATTCCCTTGCCACTCCTGTCATTCTCTACACTTGTGGATGCGGCGCTCTTCGGGTGCCGGGGTGACCGTAGAACCATCTCTTGCGGTGCGTTTGGTACATAGTATTGCCGAGGTACCTCGAAGGCCCATGTCGGCGAAAACGAGCCGGTTTGTGATGGACTATTCATTTCAGTATTTTCCCATTATCTTACACACTCAAAACTAGTTTAACCCTGGAATTACGTGTTATCCTCTTTTTCGACTCTATTCTTCTCTCCTCTTTACAGTAAGTGTTCTTCTCTCTTTTCTGTGTTACATGTTCTTACGTACCCTTTACGTTACGTTAGACCGTGTTTTTCTCTCTTTTTTCTTATTTTTGCACTGCTTTACGATACCTGTTATTTCTTCTTTGCGTTACATTCCTGGCTTTTCTTGCATGCTTTCTTTGTAGTGCGATACGTTAGGTGTTCTGTCTTCTTAGCGTTTTGTGTTCTTCTCTTTTTTTTGTTACTGTTGTGTGTTTTGACACTTTGTGATACTGTCTTTTTGGCACTCCAACGATTGCTCTAAATATATTAGAATGACACATGTGAAGAAAAAATGAAAATATATTATATAATTACAAGTAATGACGCATCATCACATGTTACTTATGGTTCAATTAAAAATTTTATATACGAATCATAATTGTACTATTATTCAGAGGAATACATTTCCCGCAATTAATGTCTTGCTCAGAGAACATACACTAACGGATAATGTAAAGAATATGAAAACGTAATCTTAATCGTTGAAGGGAGATTGAAGGGAAAGGAAAGGAGGGGAAGAAGAAGAAGAAGAAGAAGAAGAAGAAGAAGAAGAAGAAGAAGAAGAAGAAGAAGAAGAAGGAAAGGAGGGGGACAGATGAAAGAAAATATTCATTATTTCAGGGTGACACTAGATATTTCAGGACATGTCAACAACTATGCTGTGGTCATTAGTTCCCTAAGTGTAGTGCATGTTACAACTTGGGAAGTGTCGGTATTCCTTTCTCGCTAGAACGTGAGATCCGGTTCAGATTCACATGTCAGCTATCAGAAATTCCTCTCCAATATTTGCGCCAGGGAAGCCTCGCCCAAGCCGGAAAAGCTGTAAGCTGCCAACCTTGCGGTAGTGGAGTGCATGTAAATGTGTGTTTGTAACGGGCGAGGTGGGATCGAAGACGAAGAAGGAAAGAACAGTTTCAGTTCGAGATACATTTGTTAAGGTTCTTCTTCGGAATTAGGTTGGTATTGATTAGAGAAAACAAGGAAAACTATCAATTAGAGTTGGTGGCCTGTAGAATTCTCCTCGGGTCGACGCCTAAATACGATCTCGTTAGCTAGCCAGAGTCGAGAATCCACCGAACCCCAGGACATCGGGCCCGCATTGTTGCAGTGGCAACAGACGCAGCTCCGAGCTTTGTCAGCCCGCAAGCAGGCCAAGAGGAAGGAGGGGCGACGGATGCGTTCGGAAGGGCGTCGCCCCGGGGCGCGCGCCTTGCGCCCTTCGCCCTTCGCCCGGAAGGAAGGGCCTGAAAGCGACGCCCGCCGCACAGCACGCCTCATCGAGCGCCCCGCCCCACACCGCCGCCCGCGGCCCGATCGCCGCTCCACCTTCTTCCTTTCGTGTGGGAGGCGGAAGCTCAAGGCTTCCTCGCGAACATCGGTTCTCGGACTCACCTACTTACGTGCGCATAAAAACATTTTCAAGGGAGCTATTTTTAGACATTTGGCAAACCTTATGAAGGGCGATATTTCGTTATAATACAATTTATTGTTTACTAGTTTATTACTGTGTTATGGTCTTGATATGAAATACGTAAGAGTACACTTAAAACCTTACAGGTCACGGTTCTTTTTGCCCACGCGAACCTTTTGAATTATTTATGCCGGCTCAGCTACCAGCCAATCAAATACAACTTATTTTTCGTGAATTCGATTTATTAAACGTAAAAAAACTTGAAGATAAATAAATGCAATGGTAAAGTAAAGAAAATGTCTCTATATAAACATTACTGAGTTGAATTAATACGAATATTGCAATTTGTGAATAATCCCGCGAATTGAAAATTACCGTCAGTATTTTACTACACTGTTATGTTTATCTCAACGCAAGGATACATCTTGATTAATAGTGTCAACAGAAGTAAAAGACGTAGAAAACCCATTGGCTAACAATCAAAAAATATTTTTTTATGAAATGGAACCTTCTAATTAGCTTTCGGAAATAAACGCGAATAACCTAAAAGTAAAATTTCATTTAGGCAATTCATACTGTTATTTTCCATCCAACTCACAAATACGCTATAGACGTTTTCATAAATTTCTCGAGATTGTACTGACAACAAATAGTCCGTAGATTTGTTAGCTTATTTGTGAATTTACGAAGGCACGCCAAAATATTCTTCCATATTGTTTTAATAATCGTGACCAACCAAGAGTATGAAATAATAATTGCATTCACACGCTGTTTTTATTTATTTGATGCCATATTGGTGACTGAGAATAACAATGCGTCTTTTCACTTTCGATGCAAGAAAAATTTAAAGATGTTTTGAATTATCATTCGGTTCAACAACGAACTAGTAAACCATGCAGTTTTGCGCGCACTACGGGCGTTACTTGATGTTTTTTACTTCTCAGATGACTTCCAACTCCTCGGGTTTGAAAGAACCCCTCTGAGAAAAACATCTACTTAACACCCTACATTCATAAATACATATTCTAGACTTTCCCAATTTCATTGCATTTCCCTAAAAACATCTTTACCTCTTGTCCTTTATTAAAAAATTGACCTTTCCCTCAAAGTCCCATCTAAAATCTTGACTAGTTTTTCTTTCCTATTTTTATATTGGATTTTCACAATCTCTTTAGTTCCTGCTCCCTGTTAAAAAATCTAATGTTTCATTTCTCCATATCCATTCATCTTTGCGCCCTTGTTCAATTCCTGACACGTACGTCTTTTGAAACTCTCATACTTTCACATCTCGCATTTCTCATTACTCTTACACTTTCGAGTGAGGAATGAATTAATAATGTGGAATAACAGGTGGCGACACGCGATTTCTTACAGGACGTAATTAGGTACAGCTTGAATCCATTATTTACAAACTATGCCATGTTGTGAGAATATTAAAATTTGAAAGACGTTCCTCGGCAACATATTGAAGAATGACATTTAAATTTAGCGCAAGCTCATGTAAGTTTCAAAAGGAAAAGCAACTAAGAAAAATGATATATTGTCATGAATTGTAAATGAGTTTTTAAAGCTTTTAAAAGTTGTGCAATTTCTTTTCAGAGGCGATGGTATTTGAACTGGAAATTTATATGTAAGTTACATTTTACTAGATTATACCTGTATCTCCCGAAAACGTTAGAGACTTTCTCTGTTAAGATATAATGTTTATATTATCTAACGATATAATATTTATATGACGTGGTGATTTTTTATAGGATTATAACTGATTCAAAAGTTCTTATGTTTTGAAATAGTCTGCGAAACTGACCAGTCTGCCAAAACTCAAGAACTGTATTTTTATTTGGTGTAAAATAATATCTGAGAACTCTCAGAATTACGATGACCGATGTTTTTCGCCGACTTACACATGCCGTTGACTCGGCACTTACACGCTTCCGTTTGATAAACGTTTACGGAAGTTTTAGGAAACACGCTTCTGAGACAGCAGAACCACTGTGTGCATCTCTATTGTGCGACTATCTATCGCGTTGAACTCGGAAGGTACCTAATACATTTCCATGAACTTGCATATTATTTACATAAATTTAACATTTATGTACAATATTTACTTATGGATTATTTAAAGGATTACAAAATTACAAATCCAAAACATTATTTTTTGCTGCAATGATTTTTATTTAATTGCAACTATGGGGCTCCGCAAGACATTTTTTAATCGTCGTCTGGAGGGAAAGACCGGTTGGTTTATGAGGAGTAAGAGAATTCATTCATGAGCACGTCTGCCTTGTGACAGGTTACTGGCAGATTTTTGATGATATGAAGGCGAACACCCATAGCGATTTTTTAAATGTATCATTTGTAAAACTAGATGCTAATACGGACAATGCTCAGACATCCGGCTTTTCAGTTGTTAAGAGTAATTAAAACCAAGTAACTACGAAGTAGTGGGTTACTTCAACTTTGGAATTAAAGTAATGCGGAGTAAAGAGAGTAATTTTTTTTAATTTTTGGATTATTATTAGGAGGATTGTTAATTTTCTTACACTGTCAGACACGTAATGTAACGTCAGCAAGGTAATTCGTCGGTCCGCAGGTACGGCGACAAGCTGGGAACGGAACTGACTCCTCTCTCCGTCAACAAACGAATGCACACGTTCGGGCAACTGTTGTGCTGAAATGGGTTGCAATTCTGGTTAATCTGTAAATCTGGTTATGTAATTATGGTATTTAGTAGATTATAATTATATATTTTAATATAAAAATTAATCAATATATTTATTGTAAAACAACAAAACAATAATAATGCTTGTAAGGCCACAACGTAAATAATGAAATAATGAACCAGTCTGCTAAGAATGATTCAATTACAAACCCATATTTGCTCATTTTAAACAATAATTTTTCTTCAAAAAATACATCTTTATTCAAAATTTTTACTAACAATAGACTGGAGATTACTTTATAAGATTCATGTATATTTTTGACTTTGTATTAATATTTAGTTACAGATTTAATAGATATTTTTATTACATGATTTATTTTCGGTGCAGTTACGAACGTAAAATGACAAGAAAAGATATGAATATACAAACCCAAAGACTCTGTGCTAAACATTTTCCCCATCTCTCGTTGAACTGTCCAACACTTTGTGGGCAAATATCGGGAATATTACAAAGGACTGTCATTCCACGAAAAACACCACCATAATCCAATCTGTCCAGACTTAAAATTCCATCAAACACGTTTCATACGTCCTCTTTCTAGAAGTTTTGAAAAAAAGTGGAAAAAGTCGGTCGCGAAGAGGGAAACGCGACACAAAATTTCCTTCCCTGTGTACTGCACGTTCCGCCGCGGCGAGCGAACCGGCCTGCCGGCGGGCGCATTCCTTTTATTGGTGGGTGCCACCCGGGGGCCCGATCTCAAGGGGCGCGCGCGGGCGCGGCAGCGCTCCTGGCAGAAGCACAAAGAACCACTTTTCATTTCCTCCGCTCGCGGTCGGGGTCGGCTGCCCGCGGTCGCGTCTTCCCACGTTCGCCGCTTTATTATTCCTCGCGTTCGATTAGACGAACAAATAAAACATTCCTACTAGAGATGTGATATCGACAGGGTTTTTAAATGCAAAACGATGCGAGCTTGAAAACGGCGATTCGCAGTTTCGAAAATTGTCACGTCCATTTTATCAGATTATCGACGTTGAAAAAATTAATCGAAACTGGATGTAAAATCTTCCTAGTATAGAATTAACAGCATAAAGAGAACTTTTGTGCATTTTTATGAAAAGCTTTTCATTTTTAGTTTAAATCCTAATATTTGCAAATAAAGGTATCCAAAGTTTTTTATGACAATCATTTATTTCATTATATCATTGTTGTCATAAAAAACTTTGGATACCTTTATTTGCAAACATATATTGACAATCAAGAAGAAATATTGATTTATTAAATCCTAATAATGTAACATTTGTTTTGCGAGGGGAAGTAAAGTGTGGTGTCTTAGTATAAATGTTAAAAGCATCTGAAGGGATCGGAGAGGACCATTTTATTACCAAAGAACATATGGTGGGATTTCATGAACGAAATCAGTCATGTGAATATGCCCCTGACCACCTCCAGTGCGGTTGTGATCAGCAGATTCACAGAGAAGATGCAGTGGAAGAGATTTCGTGTACCTCACAAACACCAGCGCTAGAAGACTTGACTTCCAATCAAGGTCGAACGTCACTTGTGCAACTTTGTTGTTTATGATATTTATTTCCAACATTTATTTGCAAAATGCATCATCGACTTCTTCTACATGATATAGAGGTACATTTATTCTGAAATATTCAGTTTATATTCAATTAAATATAAAATTGGTTAGATGTCTGAAATAAACGGTTTGAATATTTTTAGTTTGGAATCCAGTTTTTTACATGAGTAGTGTCTTTGTTAGCATATGAAGTTATTTTTATTACAATATTTCTCCTGAGATAATATAATATGGCTCACGTTTTTAAATTCTGTTTTAAAGCTGAATTTATTGTGACTGTGCATTTACTACAAAACATCCTATAATATTCGTGCTTTAAAAAAATGGTTTGATTGAAAGTGATTGCTGAGCTATGTTATGAATGATGATAGAGCAGTGGTAGACAGAGAGGCAGAGAAAACAGGAAAATCTGAACATAATCTGACGCTAACCCGTATTGTCCTCCACATATTACATATCGATCGGAAACTGGCTGCTATACCACGTGTAGCCTTCTAAGGTGAACTGAAGCTCAATATTGTTAATTATATTAACATTGATTTGCTGAACCCGAGCGACTACATCGAATAAAAGAGTAAAAAGGTCCAACAGAAAAGTAATATCTACGCAGTACACAAAAATCGAAAACCCTAAAGATGTTCTTTCATTTCGTTTGGTTCCTATTCACTAAGATTAAATAAGGGAAGTTTACAAACTCTGAAACAATGCAATTCACTGTGAAAACAGAGTTGAACATTTAACCCAGGAGTGCCCGCAATAGGTTGACCCCCGGCAGCGCCCACAATGTATCTCACAGATATAGTTGCAGCTTTTGGTGAATGCGAATGATCTGAAAGTCCATTTACAGAAATAAGTATTTTATTCAGTTTGTACATGTCCCAAAATGCAATTGTTAATGACCCTTATACTGAAGAATTCTTGTCTGAATACGTATGGTGAAAAAGGTAAAAATTGACAAAGTACACGCAAAAATCATTAAGCATCTTATTATCCTATTAAATAATATTAAATATAATTTCCACAAACTATTTTGGGATGTTCTCAATAAATATTATTTTACTTTTTCACAAAAATAATTAGAAATTCTTTGTCTTTTTCCATTTTGCAATGTTCCCATTTTTTTCGTTTCCGTACAGACTTCTCCTACATATCTACCTACCTATCTCTCTTTGGGAATAAATTGTGAGAGTTGATGGTAGATGAGGTAAATTATTACATTTTCTGAATAAGTTTTTGTCATAGACTGGCTGAAAATAATGCCGTGATACGTACCGCACAGGCCAGGAGCTCACAATGCACTACCATCATTGCACCCAACGAATCTGACAGATATTACGCAGCACAGCGATCAAGTTTCAACATGCTCAGGGGAAATGATTCAGCGAATCGATAAAAATAAAAGACCAGGCAATCTCAGAAAAGTACAAAGAAGGAATACATGAAATATGTGACGACTAATGCATCGCAATAACTCAGGAAAAAAATTGCCATGGCTTGGATCTCACAGATCTATTGCGAGCACTCTCGGGTTAAACTCTGGTTTTCTTAAAAGTTTTATATTTACTTAAACCTGTACATGTATGTTTGTAATGGAACACAATAGAAAATCCTTTTGACCATCTTTTCTCAATAAAGTATAGCATCAGATACAATTATCATCACTGGATATTTTTGGTAAAACAATACATGCATTTGAACATGTACTTGAAATAATTCTCTGTCTGTGGTTCTCTAACAATACACACGCTTGCACACACACAAAGAAACGCTTAAGATGAATTACATGCAGTTCATTTGCAATTGAACTACATTACCATTTTAATACATTACTAAAATATATTTTTAAACTATTAAGTCTGGTTAATAATAGCAAGCGAGAACTCATTAGGGACTACTTTTCATATAAAGCAAAAACCACGTAATTTGATTGAGTATAGAGCACAAATTTCTTTCTAAATGAAAATCCTTTTAAATATTACAAATAATATTTTACAAAAAATATTCGAAGTTGCCATAAAATATAACTAAGTGTCTGTCTTTTCTTTTATGCAACTTATTTTATAAATCCAACTTCTATACGGTTTTGGAATGAATAAATATTTTACAAGTTTCAAAGTATTTATTTCCAACCAGAACTAACTATATTATGAAGCTAAGTCTGTAGTACGTCAAACATTTATGATACTAGTAGATCGGCAATGCTCCGCTATTGCAATGTATTGCACTTTACACACCACTGGTCACGTGATTGCTAATTACGTTTTACGCCTCGTTGTGCAAAAAGTGTAATAGATGAAAGACTTTCTAGCGAGAAGGGGTCTGTTCTATGTCTTAGTTTGGACATGGCTGTCAAGTATCCCATTGTTAAGACGTTTTCCCTCACGTGCGAGCACGCATTAGCTATGACACTGTCTTGAAGAAATTTAATTTATTTGTTCGAGATAACGTTCAAGTAATAATTCCGGCCGGTAATTCACAATCGCGGGACAGAATATGAAACGAAGACGCGCTTAATACTTGAGGGTGTGGCGGGTTGCTTAAAGCTTAGGTTCAGGGGCGTTTGAGTCAGCCTAAATGCATAAAATCATCAAGAAGCGTCTATGTATGAAAGACACACACGAATTCCTATTGTACTATGTTTATATTGTTTATGCAAGTAGAAGCGATAAGTTGCCAAAATTTTATTGCACTTGGTTGAGCGGGACGGCAGCGCATAAAATACGAACAAACACACGTGGTTTTATAAATAGCATTACACGTCCTTAATTGTTTGAAGTTACAGTGTTCAGAAATTTCATTTGGAAGTGTGTGACTACTACTTGTATTAATACAGAAAGTAAAGTATGTATTCTCAATCTTCTCAATATTTTGCTATGTTCTAAACGAAATATTAGCGTTTAATATAGATACTAGGTTTCCTTGGCGATTGTTTCGTTGCTAACAAAATGATTTTCTGACAGGCCAATTGGGAAACATTTACATCCTTCTCTCCGTTCCCCCAACACCTGGTTGGGGAAAACCTCTTTAGCCGACGGTAGGTCGGCGCCGGATTTGGCCATCCAGCGGGGGAAGACAACCGCCACCTCCTGAGCAAAACCACACACTACACTTATGGGACTAATGACCATAGTAGTTAACTCAGCAGGAATATCAATCAATCAATCAATCAATCTCCATTCCCCGTAAGAATGGGGTCTCGTGTCCAGAATAATCTATTCAGAGTATATTTTTGTTTCAAAAAACATATCTGTAGTAGAGACAATTTTAACATCAATGCATGTTTGCATGAAAAATAAAGTGCAGAGCCGAGAAGGACTAAGAACCAAGAAGACCAGCAACGTCTTTGAAGAAACGGCGTTCTCAGCAGGCGCAATAGCGCCTTTAACGTTGTACCTGTAACTCCCGGCGCGGCATTATAGATCGCGCGACGCGACAGAAGCACGACGGCGAAGGGCCATTAGCTGGTGGTTGCCCGATAAGCTCTCTTTGCTTGCGCAAGGCTCTTTCGCCCAAGTGCCTTGTGTTCGTACGCGTCGACCGCCATTCATCAGCCTGGCAAATCGCCCACCTGCTCGCCCCCACCTGTTCGGCCACCTGCTTGCTCTCGCTTCACCCGCTGTGCTCCCTTCGACCGTCCGTTTGCTCTTCTCATCGCCTCATCCGTTTGCCCTAGTTGTTCGCCCCATTTTCTCGCCTTTCTACTTGCTCTTCCACCTATGTCATATTTACCTACCAATCCGCCTATGTTTTTTCTATTTTCTTACTAATTTCACCTCTTGTTTGGGAAACAGTTTGAACATACACTGTGAAAATTCTCTTTTAAATTATTTATCAACTGAAACACTCCATTCATGTGAGACAATCAATACTCGTATAATATTATATGCATTGAGTTTAAAACTTTTAAAATTGATTTATTCTTAAAATTATTTTATTGTTTAAGCAACAATGAAGACAGTCGTAGGATTCCGTGACCATAATCATATGAAGGCTCCGTCGTCGGTCCAGGTGACGCCGACGTTTCTACCGTCATATCGGGGTCGAAACTACGGCCTCACTGCTCTCCTCGCGGCGCTATCGGGATAGCCGACAGCCTTAACAATATTTCGGATTTAAATCATTAATCTATCTTCAGATGACTGTAAATAACAATGAAATTTAGACCTAACAATCATCATTAAATACGACAAGTCATAAGTAAATGAAGATCTGCCTGAATAATTCAATAACAAATATTGAAAATCTTAATTAAACGTTAATCATAAATTTAGTATTTTTTTATAAATGGAAAATAATTTATATCATACTGTCTCTCTTGGACTATATTTTATGCAGTATATTTCTCTCTCTTTCTCTCTCTCTCTATTTCACTCATACACACGTTCCCTTATTGCTTCTTCTCTTCCACCCAGACCATTTTCTTCTACCTGCTTACACATCATTGAGCCATCTCTACTTAATTTTTGTTGCACTGTAGTAAAAAGACGCATTCGCGCCATTTTCTGCGACAAATTGCGCAAATGCAGGCAATCTGAATCACAGCCTGCATTTGTAGTTGTGAAAATCGCTAATTGGACTTTCTTGAAAGGAGATTGCGCAAGTCGTAAAGCGTAAGTCGAAAGCTTACAACACACAGAAAGCTACGGCTTCTCGACTGTGTGTTTGGAAACCT
>BLKR01011462.1:0-32246 GCA_011170035.1 Teleogryllus occipitalis
ATGCAATTATATTTGAAAAGCAAATTTTCAACTTGGGCTTCTAGCAGATGTACAGTAGAACAGATATGGACAAACTTTAGGAACATAATTTTAGAATGCTTAGAAAAATTCGTGCCTACCAAGAAACTACGGTGCAATTCGGATCCGGTCTATTTCAACAAAGAAGTGAGGCGACTGAAAAGGAAGGTTAGGAAAGCGTATAGTAAACGTAATGTAAACAAGGAACAGAAAAATAATTTTCTACAATTATCTAAAGACTTACTAGAATTAAAGTTACATACCCAAGAAAATTACCTAAAATCAATTCTAAACGATCGATTGAACTGTTGGCAAAATTTCTTCAAGTATGTGAGACATAAGAAAGGGAACAAAGAAAATATTCAAGCGATCTGCGGAGCTGACGGTTCGTTAATTACAAATGACAGTGAAAAGGCGGCTTGTTTAAATAGGCATTACGCGTCGGTTTTCAAGCCGAAGGATCAGATTTCAGTAAATAAATCAACACCCGTTATAGAAACCTTTAGAGTCGATGCAGGAATTATTAGAAAAAGGATTGCAAAAATTAGGAGAAATAAATCTGTAGGTCCTGACGGAATACCAGGAGAAATATTGAAATTGGGAGGGGAAGCCATGATCCCTTACCTTGCTCGGTTAATGGACGTCACTGTAAATAATAATACGATTCCTCAAAATTGGAAAGAGGCAATTGTAGTGCCGATTCACAAGGGAGGAGACAAAAGGATTGTTAATAATTACAGGCCTATAAGTTTGACATCAGTTGTGTGCAAGCAGATGGAACACATGATTGCGGAATATATTAGACGAGTCTGGAATAAAACCGACTGGCTTTTTCAAAATCAACACGGTTTTCGTCCTAGCTATTCGTGCGACAGCCAGACTATTTCTTTATGTCAGGACATAGCAGATTCATTAGACGAAGGGAGTAGGATCGATGCAGTAATATTAGACTTTTCTAAAGCATTTGATCTGGTTCCACATGGCCTTTTAATTGAAAAACTGTCAAAAACTGGATTAGATCATCGAATAATCTTGTGGATAAAAGAATTTCTTACGGGCCGAACTCAAGCAGTCAGAATAGGTGACAAACACTCATCGAAAGCCGATGTAACCTCTGGGGTCCCCCAGGGGAGTGTGTTAGAGCCATTGCTATTCTTAGCGTTTATTAATGATATTGCAACAGGAATAAAATCGAAAGTTAGACTTTTCGCCGATGATTGCATAATATATAGGAGTATTGGCGCGTCTTCGGATGAAAATGTTTTACAGAACGATCTTAACTGTTTATGGAACTGGGCGTGCAGAAATAAGATGGAATTAAATCCGGAAAAGAGTAAATTCATTTGTTTTACCAAATCTCGTTCGAATGTACACTCGAATTACAAGTTAGGAACTAACGATATACCGCGTGTAAAAAACTGTAAGTACTTGGGTTTGGTCCTGCGTAGCGACTTGGGCTGGTCGGATCATATTAACAATACGGTCAAGAAATCATGGAGGGCGCTGCACTTTGTAATGCGCATTCTAAAAAACAGTAGTTTGAATGCCCGATCCTTGGCATATACTTCACTTGTTCGTCCTATTTTAGAGTACGGAGCGGCCTGCTGGGACCCGTACAGAAAAGGGCAAATCGAGGCGTTAGATAAAATTCAAAAACGGGCCGGGAAGTTTGTAAGTCATGGACGCGTTGATGGACGAGATGAATGGGAACCCTTATCTAAGAGACGGGAACGGGCGCGTTTATGCGTAATGTACAAGATATACAAAGGGGACTCAGCATGGGCAGACCTCAGTAAAAGATTACAGAAACCTGATTATAAAAGTAGAGGAGACCATCCCTGGAAAATACGATGTAGAAAGCAAAGAACTGATGTAGGCAAGTTCTCTTTGTGAATCGTACTATAGTAGATTGGAACAAACTACCTGCAAAAGCACTAGAGACTCTTCCTTCTAATGTAGTGAAATTTAAAAATATACTTAATTCTATGTAGGTCATCATTAATAATACTGGGACTTTTATCTATTATTATTATTATTATTATTATTATTATTAGTTTCATTATTATAATCGTTAGTATTATTAATAATATGGTCATGTCTCTTATACAGTGAAGTGAAGTGAAGTGAAGTGAAGTGTGGTGGGGGCATGGAAGGGGTGGGGAGGTAGTGTAGTGCAGCGCAGTGAAATGAAGTGAAGTGGAGTGAAGTGAAGTGTTAGAAAAGCTATAAGTCAACATATAGATAACTCAAAATTAATTATAACTAGGATATTAATCTCTAATTCTAATTGTAATTATATTTGTAAATATTCGTAATAGTTTTGTAATTGTCGTATCTAGTTGTAATAATGTTGTAATCTAGTAATAATGTAATCTAGTTGTAATAATGTTTGCCACCGAGCATTAGCTCAAAGCGAACTTTAATAAATCTATCTATCTATCTATCTATCTATCTATCTATCTATCTATCTATACCCTATCGATATCTTCAATCTAATCGATTCTTCTTTCGCGTGCTTCAAAGAGTAGTCACGAAGTCTTTATAGAAAACTACCAACCACCTTTTATCTAAATTTAGCACTATGTAAACGCGAATAGTATCCATGATACTGGATACATAAAATGCATAATGGACTTATTTAACTTACAAGAAACGGCGCGACAACAACGACAAGAACGCGGCAAAACCTCTCCAAATAACAATTGATATTTACGGTAATATTTCGAATTCAATACTTTCAAACTCGAATTTCACATTTCAAATACTCAACACAGAACCATTGCATTTTCATGCATTATTACGATGAGTATTGTTGAAAACTTTCAGAATGCACTCTCCATTATTATTATTATTATTATTATTATTATTATTATTATTATTATTATTATATTATTGTTATTAGTATTATATTATTAACCAAAACAATAGTTTGGAAGTTTCATACAATTTTTGATTTAATATATTTTTGGAAGAGTAAGAGAACAAAGCTCGCAAAGAATATTTCAGGCAAAATGCTACTTAAATGAAAAAGAATATTTTACTAGATGATTCGTCCCTGTTCAAATAGTATATAATAAATTTGTACGGCAGTTAGAGTTAAAACATTCAACTGAATACAAAAAGTGCACATTCGGAAGTAATTACTTTTTCTACGCAGTGACTATCGGGAAACAAGTCAATGAAAGTTATTGAAAACAGGGATTGTGTGAAAGGGTCATTGAAATTCAAGAGTGGTTCATAGAATGTGCATCCTATTAACCAACAATAGTGACATGTAATTTCCGAAAAACTTCAATCAAAGGGAATAATGGACCGCTGTAGGCAAACTCTTTGGGGATACCCTGACAACAAGCGAACGATATTTCCGCATAAATCCAGTTATTATTTACAAACTCACAATTTAACATGTTTCGAAAATTTGCTTGAAATGTATAAATCGGTTGGAACCTTTAACAACAAATAGCAAAAACTATTTTAGCACTATTCCAGCAAGCTCCATTTGAGTAGATCAGATATTATTAGCGATAAAATAATTGCATATGACTTGTAAGTTAAGTTATATTATCTGCGCACGTTTTCTTGAGCCCTCATTGCGCTAGATTCAAGAGGAGTGGGGTTTTGGTTATTTTGACGACAGAACTATTATATAAAAACTGTATCTCATATTTTGATGTAAAATAATTTGAATTATACGGGAGCAAATATTTATTATAATGAGATTTTGTGAACAACGGTCGTCGCTAACATGTTTTCTTCATTCAGCTATTGTTGGTAAAGGAGTGGGGTTAGGTATTCCAGGGCTCAAGAAAATGTGCAGGTGTAGAATGCACTAACATGTAATTGAATATTATTGAAGATGAAAAACTTAGAACAATTATAATTTTTTAAATAGAAAATTCTATCAAAATATGAATTATCGAATTGATTTAACTCTATTTGATTTCAATTTAGTTTTGTCAATTAACAGTAAAAACTATATGAGACGTATGGGGAGAAAGAATAATTTGCGCGCATTTGCTTTAGCTCTGAAATGCCTCTCTCACGTTTCATCCCTAAATAGTTGAATGATGAATAAACGTACCAACATCGCAAGGTTAGTAACATTTGAAAATAGACATTTTCTCTCTCGAGATATAGAAAATTGTTTGCATTGATAAACGAACTACAGAATTGAGTTGTTACTTCTTACAACCAAACATTAACTCATACCCTCGGATGTACTCCTACCACAACTAGCAAAAGGAGGGGTCAATTTTTGCACATAGGGAAGCTACTTTCATGTCCAGAAGTAAAACAAGGGGCTATATTAGCATTCGCTCAATAAATCGGGAAAACTGGACAAAAAGCGTATTGAGATTGGTCACTGATACAGAACTTGGAATACATTACTTGTTACAGGTACATTAAGCATTTTTTAAAATTGTATAACACAAATGTAAGCTAATGCATTATATATCATTGTTAAAATAAGCAATCATGTACCCATATTGATGCAATACTTATTACTGCGGTTCGCATGTGTTATTATTTTTCGCTCACTAATAATTATTTGTTATATTGTATATTATTATTGTTATTAGTATTATATTATTATTGTTATTAGTATTATATTATTATTGTTATTAGTATTATATTATTATTGTTATTAGTATTATATTAGTATTGTATTTTTTGTATATTATTATTATTATTATTAAATTCTGTCACCAGTTTTGGTGACTACTTGCAGAATGTATTTATCTACATCTATCTATTTAGAATAAATTTTATTTTTATATTTGATGGTCAAAATAGTCGCTAAATGTATAGAAACAGTTATGCAGTAGGAAAGATTTTTCTTTGAACGTAAAATTTATGCATTGATTTGAATTTTTTAATGCCATCAGGCGATGTGATTTATAGTAATGTATATGTAATAAAAGCGGATGTCTCGTAGTGAGCTGTCGATATTGACACCTGATGAATGTAATTTCAACGTGTGTATTACGATTATAAATATCAGTATTGTGTGCAAATACGTTCCACCGTCAGTTTTGACGAAATCTACAAATTCTACTTCTTGTTTATTACGAAGAATCGATTTCCCAAATTTCGCTTACAACAAGATCGGTAAACGATTTAAGGAGTAAAGGATAATTATGTAGTAATTCAACAGTGGAATGCGAGGTACGGAGAAAAATAATCCCGAAGTAAACCACAAAAAATTCCAAATTCACCAACGGTACCCAAAGGTTTTTCGAACCAGCTGGTGTCATCTTCTACAGAAACAGGTCATGTCAAATACTGGAAGTTAAGAAGCCTGAGAAGAATACGTTTGCCCCAGCTAACTGCTTCCATGCGCCTCCCAACACATCCCAAACGCATGCGACCCGTCCCTCTCTCGGTTGTCCCAAGTGAAATGCTGCCTCCGAAATTGATCCACCAATCAGAAGGCGCGAAAGAGGAAATTGTGTTTCGACGCTCAGCTCCAGAGAGCGGCGCCCCCCCCCCCTCCCGCGCACAGGAAGAGAAGCGGCGAGAAGGGGAATTCGGCACAAGCAATGTTCAGGGGGAAAAAAACAGAAAAAATTCACCGAATGGTGGAAAGGCAAAGATGATAAGATCTGCAGACGGGTGTGTTAAAGTTCTGAGGTTGCTAGAAATTGTTAACTTAAGTAAGGAAATATATTTAGTTAGTTTAGTTTAGTTTAAGTAAGCAATTTGATGTAATGCAATTATGAGTAAAAAACATGTTATGATGTTATGAATTGTCAAGCAATATAATCTGTAATGAGATGTATACTTAATCCGATTGATATTTAATTGTGTATACTTAATGACTTGTGGGTACTTAATGTGTGAAACTTAAATGTGATACATTGATGTATACTTAATTGTGGTCGCTGATGACTTTTGTTGTTAAAAAGCGACTTTAAAGTAACAAAATTAAAAAAAGATGATACGAAATTATGAATGAGCATGCAACGAAAGAGACGTATTCCGGGTGATTCTGTAGCAGCATGGCAAGACAACACGGAGTAAAGTAAAAATTTGTCCACTGTAGAATTCACGACCATTTATCAATTACGGGATGTGGTTCACGAGATTGATCAATTAATGAAATACATTAGTTTGCCAACGTTTTGGAATTTATAATTCCTTCACCAGGGCTCCAATAAAGAACACAAACAACACAGGGAATGGAGACAACCATCTGAACAATATTATTTACAAATGCATCATATACATCTAAATCAACATAAGTGAAAAACAAAAGTAATATAAAACCAAAGTAATATAAACTATACAGACTTTACTAATATTATAGTCAGCTTCATGTCTACCTCCAAACCAACTCCAGCAGGGAGTTGTTGCAGCACACGGGTCCATCACAAGACTGCGATGTTGTTACTGATGAAGGAATTATAAATTCCGAAAGGCTAGCAAACTAATGTGTTTCATTAACTGACCAATTCCCTGAACCACATCCCGTGAAAATTAGTGGTAGATATGAAAAGGGGGAAAAATCAAGGAACGCTGCGATGAAAGACAAAGTAAAACGGTAAAATATAGATTGAATGTGGCAAACCAAATACGGCAACGATAGAGGTGTCTGCATAGGAATCACAAAGGTAGAAATAGTCATTACAAAGAAGAATTGGAAAATCTCTAAATTTAGAACACTAGTTATTTTTAACAGAGGAATTTAAACCACACTAAAATAAAAATAATGGACATAAACATCATAGGTGGGAAAGTAGAATAGCTAAGACAATAGCTAAACGTCCGGCGATATTACAAACGCGTGCAGAAAAAGGATTCATGAGAAAGGCAGCTGGACGGGGCTTCGCAAACGAAGTGTCGGTGTCGGTGGTGGCGGTGGCGGTGGCGGTGGCGGTGGCAGAAGCGGTGGCGGTTGCGGTGGTGGCGGCAGAACTGGCGGTAACAGTGGCGGTGGCGGTGGTGTTGGCGGTGCCGATTGCGGTGGCAGTGGCGTCGTGGGGGCGGCGGTGTGGCGGGGCGGCGGGGGGCGACGGCGGTGGCGACGGCGGCGGCGGCGGCGGTGGTGGCGGTGGCGGCGGTGGTGGCGGTGGCGGCAGCGGCGGCGGCGGTGGTGGCGGCGGTGGTGGCGGCGGTGGCGGCGATAGCGGCGGTGGCGAAAGGGTGGCGTACAGCGGTGGTGGCGGCGGTGGCGGCGGTGGCGGCGGTGGCGGTGGCGACGGTGGCGGCGGTGGCGGCGGTGGCGGCGGTGGCGGCGGTGGCGGCGGTGGCGGCGGTGGCGGCGGTGGCGGCGGTGGCGGCAGTGGCGGCGGTGGCGGCGGTGGCGGCGGTGGCGGCGGTGGCGGCGGTGGTGGTGGCGGTGGTGATGGCGGCGGTGGCGGTGGTGATGGCGGCGGTGGCGACGGTGGCGGCGGCGGCGGCGGCGGTGGCGACGGTGGCGGCAGCGGCGGTGGCGGTGGCGGTGGCGGTGGCGGCGGTGGTGGCGGTGGCGGTGGCGGTGGCGGTGGCGACGGCGGTGGCGGTGGCGACGGCGGTGGCGGTGGTGGTGGCGGCGGTGATGACGAGAGCGCTGGCGACGGAAAGGCGTCTGTCTGCGTCACCGTTTCGCCTCCCGCCGCTTTATATTCGCCTACGCGGCGCCGGAAATATTTCCACGCCGAATTTTCCGCAAGGAGCACCGCGCTACCTGGAAATGGGATTAGGTGGCAGCAACATCGCACGAGCGACTGGGCGGAACCCTGTCCTCCCCCCGCCTTCACTTTCCCTTCGTATGTCCCGGCTCTGTGGCAACACGTAGGAGAAGCATTCGTTTAAAACCCTAATGTAATATTTGGGCGCAAGAGGACTGTAATAAGGAAATAACTATGAGAATGACGTATATTTTCATGTAAAATCCAGTATTCTGCCAATAAATTAAAATGTTTAATTTGTTATTTACGATTTGATTAACATGAGAATTAATAAATGGCTTTTCAAGAGGTGCAAATTTCTTCAGTCGCCATTTTGGACCCATTTTAACTTACTTTAAGGGGAAAATGTGTACATTTTTTAGGAATGTGGCCAAAACTGAGAGTGAGAACATTTTTCTGTCATGCTGTGTGTTGATGTGGTGAGGGTGATGTTGTGTCCCTCATTGCATGTGAGGTGCCGTAGATGGAGGATGGTGCAGCGAATGGGTTGAGTTGTTCTCGATGTTGCAAGGTATGTAATGTTTATGTAATAGATATAAAGGAAATTTGTAAACATTTTGTAACTTAGCTAAAAATTGTTTCTCATACGTGTGTTTTTTTGGTAACATTATTCATGAACAGTGTTGTTTTCATTTTCTTTTATATTAGCCCTGTGGATGGAAATAAAAGTTTCCGAAACGTTGGCAAACAACTAGTGTAAATTTTTCTGACCAAGCTCCGTTAACCTGCTTTCAAACAAAACTGAGAAAGTTTCCTTTTTCTATATTTCCAACAGTATTTCTTTTTAACTTCGATCTTGTACGCTGGAAGATAAAGACAGATTTAATGGCGGAAGGTGGGCCGGAAATGGTGTAAATCCACTCAGTTTGCTTATCCGTGGAGGCAGCCAGGAATTTATTCTAAACGAACAACTTGAGGTTAAAGAAGCCACTCTACCGTGGTACTAGCCGTAATGTAACCACAAAGGTGACAGCATGCACGTGAAGTATTTCAATGGCTGACTGCCGGAGAGCTGACGGCAAGCAGTAACGTATTAGCATAGCCAACGAAGTTCTTTTGCAACTTAAGCTCGTGGCAGTCCCCACAGCTAATTAGATTGCTTTAGAAAGTTGAATATGTCACGTTGTGATGTAAAGTGTTGTACGTTTTCTCGTGCCACCTTGTTTTAGTTTCAATAATAATTTATAAAGACCGATATTTTTCTGTTCTGAATCAAGTGGTGAATTTTCTCTCTCACAACACAAATGTTAAAGTCTCTTCCCGATTGCACAATTTGTGCACAACTTGTACAGTAGCGTTGTCTCCCTTGCTCATTGCAATTTTCAGCATTTTTGTGCATATAGGAATAGATATTTGTTTTAGAGAAAAAATTCGGGACACATACATGACTGTTTCATGTGTACAGCCACATTCTTATTTCAAGCACCTAAATCAATAATTGAAGAACTATAGCCCATGGACTGCAGAGAACCCCAAATTTCTTCACTTAAGAAAGTGGACTCAACATTATGATTTCCATCTAAAACGTTCTTTGAATGTCAATACCTGTTTTTTTAGCAGAGTTTAACTAACTTCGGGATATATTTAATGCAAATTTACTTTTGTAGTAGTAGTTTTAATTCTATTCCAAAACAGTAGTAGAAAACAAATTAAATTATAATTAAAACAGTATTATTTATTAAAAACATGGAATTATTTTTACCAAATCTACTGCATCGTTTGCCGTAAGTTAAATTATATCCTACGGAAGTTGAGACACATTACTTCTCATTTTTGCGTTTAGTTAAATACGAGGGTAACAGTCCTTTTTGGTTGCTGGAGATTTCCAGTAATTTTAACATCCGCAAATTGTCAGTCAAGCCAACCAACTCTGTTCATGTCACCGGTATCAATGATTTTCCATAACAATGGCCCAAACACCCTAAAAATGTTTTAATAGGAAATACAGTAATACCTCGACATCCGCGTATTTTCTATTCTGAGATCCGAAAATTCGCGATTAGAGAAATGCTACCGGCTTTAACATTTGTCACTTCATCATTCGTGAGTACGTCTTTTGATTGCACTACATTTTTTTAAAGTGAGCACATTTCATTTCCTTTATCAGCATCATTGCATCATTTAGGAAACGAACTCGCCAGACAACGAAGATCAAAGTATCTGGTTCTGCAAAAATGTTTAAAAACGTCAATTCACATTAATAGAATAACACAATTGAAAAATAATTCAATTCAGTTGTGTCAAATTGGAGGTTAACGCTTTGGCCAAATGAAAAGAAAAGTCGTTCAGAATCTGTGCAACTCAGTCATTCAGGATCTGTGCATTCAGGATCTCTATAATGACCTCACTGAAGAAGTGCTTCGGAAAATCTTCGGCGAAGAAAACCTCCACGGACGTAGTGACGGAAGTGAAACTGCGACCTGGAGCAACGTCAATGTCAAAACTGTTAATGACGTTCTAAAACTTCAACAAGCTCTGATGCCGAGGGCATTCTAATACGATCTGAACATGGAAATATCTTCGAAATTTAAGCGAGAAATTGAAGCAGCAACTCTTCGATATTTGGATATTAGAACGAGGAGAGTGATGAAACAAAAAAGTAACCAAATACTATATCCAATCACTTTCAACTTTGAAATAAAGTTTCAAATATTGTTTTATTTCTTCTCTTTGAGATGTTAATTTTAAAATCTGTTTGTAGTAATGCTTACTCAGTTCTACCTCAATTGTTTGTCAAATTTCTCTTTCTTTCCTTTGTAAACAGTTTTTCGATATCCAGAAACATAACCAACCTTTTTTCATTAAAATATAGACTCAACATCCCCAGGTTTGGAAATCTAACTTTGGCGACTGTTGAGGGATTACTGTACGTACTTTGCGACACTGGCATCATATCAAACAAAATGCCGACGAGCATTTCGAAAATCAAAGTCAGAGGTACAAAATCAAAGGCATTTCGTATATCAAAGGGAAAAGTTCATACCATGAGCGGTGGCTCAGTGCATCAACTGATGTCACTGCAGTGTCTCTGACCGGGAGGTCATAGGTCGAGTCCTGACGGCGCCAAGATTTTCGACACTAGCTTTTCAGCTCGGTCGAATTCAGTCGCTGTCTGGAATTCTAGCGGGCGGCTGCTCTGATCGGAAGTTTTCCGTGGTTTCTCCGATCAACACCGGGCGAATGCCGGAGCAGTACCCTAACATACGGGCCACGGGTCATGGACCTCGCGCGATCTTTCATTCCTCTTCCTTGTCCTATCATCTTCCCTTACACACACATACACTAACATGCACTACACTACCACATATTCCGGGACACTGGTCGGGAGCTTAGAGCTTGTTCCGGCTGGCGCGGTGCCCCGCTGGTGGGAGAGTTCTGGTTAGGGGGAAACCCCACTAGCCGACGGTAGGTCGTTGCCGGATCTCGCCATCCAGCGGGGGAAGATCACCGCCATCTCCCGATAACAAACATGCACTACACTAACGGGACCAATGACCAAAGAAGTTGACGTGCTCGGAAACACGACAAAATCAATCAATCAACTGGAGCAGTTCGCTAAGAAACGGGCCACAGACCGCGCACGATCTTCCGTTCCTCTTCCTTGCCCTATCCTCAACCCTTACTCACACACTTACACTAACATGCACCACACTATCACACTTGTCGGGAGAGCGGTCGGGGACTTAGAACTTCGCGGTGCCCCGCTGGTGGGAGACACCTGGTTGGTGAAAACCCCGCTAGTCCACATTAGGTCGGGGCCGGATCTCGCCATCCAGCGGGAGAAGATCACCGCCGTCTCCCGAGGAAAAAAAACATGCACGACACTTACGGGACTCCTGACCTCATTAATTAACGCACCCGGAATCACTAACAATCAAGCTGCTTGCTTGACTGCCCAGCCGGGACAAGTCCCAAGTCCCTTACCGGTCTCCCGGAATACGTGGTAGTGTGATGTGTGTGTGTGTGTGTGTGTGTATGTGTGTGTGTGTGTATGTGTGTGTGTTTGTAAGGATTGATGAAGTGGCTTGCCTGATTGATTAGTAATTCCTGGCAAAGTTCAAACAACCAAAGGTTCATTCTCAAGCTCCCCTGGAGCAGTGTGATACCGCGCACTGTGAGCGCCCTCCCGGAGAGAGACCCCGCCCCCTTGCCACTTGGCAACGCCGCGCCGGCGCCACCCAGCGCGGCGCTCCACGTGAACGCCCGTTCGTCATGCGGCGCACGACGGCGCTCGTCACCTAGGGAGCGCCCTCTGCTCGCGCCCGCAGCCCTCGTTCTCTTAGGGCGGCTCCACGCATTCGGCATTCGCCCAGCAGCCACATGGCAGTAGGCACATGGGCGGCCAAAATTAATTCGAATTTGGCGCCATACTTTGAAATCTATCATTTGTAACTGAAGTTCATAACGGAAGCGGTGGTTCAGTGAATCAACTGATGTCACTGCAGTGCCTCTGACCGGGAGGTCCTAGGTTCCCACTCCCCACGGCGGCATGATTTTCGACTCTAGCTTTTCAGCTAGGTCGAATTTAATCGCTGTCTAGAGGAGAATTCTAGCGGCTGGCTGCTCTGATCGGTAGTTTCCGTGGTTTCTCCCATCAAGACCGGGCGAATACCGGAGCAGGACCCAAACAAACGGGTCAGGGAACACGCGCGATCTTTCCTTCCTATTTCTTGTCCTATCCTCTCCCCTTACACACACACACACTTACACTAACATGCACTACACTACCACATATTCCGGGAGACCGGTCGGGAGCTTAGAGCTTGTCCCCACTGATCGGCGATATCTGGATGGAGAAAATCCCCGCTATCCGACAGTAGGTCGGCGCCGGATCTCGCCATACAGGGAGAAGATAAAGTAAAAACATGCACTACACTTACAGGACTAATGATCTAAGCTGTTGACGCGCCCGGAATTACTATCAAACCAACCAAGCAACCAACCCTTCAGTTATGTTTAGCATTACATTCCAATTATGATTTTAGTGAAATTTCATCATATTTACAAGTTCGTTAATAAAATTAGTTGACTGCTGTTTTACTAAACCTCTGGTAACTACCATGTTTTGTTTCACTATATCACAAGTTCACCGTATTCCTTCATTAAAAAAAACTTTAAAAACTATGTTTCATTTTATTACTTCATAATTTCAGTAAAATTTCCTATCGCCGCGGACTTAAAATTGAAACATTTTAGCGCTTCTTCACACTTGATTCTACGCTTTGCATACACTCCAAATACCTTAGTGAAGTCTTAATTCAAATATTCAAAATGAATAAGAAATTATTCAATCCTCTTTCCCTTTCCGAGGACTTTATTTTTGCATTCTCTTTGCTATCACAATAGTTTTCGTTTGTACTGAAATACCCTCTCAGTGCATTCACGATGTCCGAGCTACATCGTATTTCAATATTTTTTATCTTGCGTCCGCATTTACGAAGTCTTCAGGCTGGACAGAAGTGCCATGGACGAGCTGAAGTAATGCCCTCAATCCCTTCCATTCATGGAAAAGTTCTCTCAATCCCTTCCATTCACCATAAACGCTGTAAAAGACTCGCGAAATCTTCTATCTGCAAACGATCAGTGTAATTCGCGGTTCTGAGGAAGTTTTTCCTTCTGAAAGATGTATTCACTGTAACCGATGTTGAGAGTTCATTAAAACCAAGCTTTCTAGAACTTATTTGTTATGTGTTTTAAACTGGACCTCAGTACTTTTTTACTTTCCAAACTGGCCTCCAGTATTTTTTATAAGCAAAAGTTCACAATATCCGAGTCCGCTTAGTCTAGAGTCGATTGTAGTAGATGTGGTTCTCTGGTTACATCAAACACGTCACTTCTCTCGAGATGTGTCGTTTTCCACCAATATAAATTCACTGTACTCCTGATGGAGATGTGATCTTTTGAAAATAATTTGTTCGTCAGAGTTTGTGTCACACGACGTATTTGCCAACTCTTGATAAAGTAGCTACTTGGTTGTCCGGGAGACGCCGCGTCCTAGGCACACGTGCCAACTTTTCGGCCGCCATTTTACGATCTTCCTCTGGACGAAAATCGCACCGAGGGAAATGCGCATTTCGCCCTGAGGAAGGTCGCAAAATGGCGGGCGAAACATTGGCACCTGCACCTATAACGCGGCGTCTCCCGGACAGCCAAGTAGCTACTGACTGTCCGTGGAAGCCTACGCTCTCTTGATAAAGTAGTTTTCACAAAACGACGCACTAAACTGTATATTTGATTGCTTTCGCGTTAGGCGTTGTTCAGCCAAGCACATTCCATTTTTACGAGAAACAGCAGCAGTCCGCCAATTCTTAGACAGTAAGCAAGTGATTATTATATATTCATCATTGAATATTCGAATCTGTTACTATCCCAATAACTTATCCGTGTATTGATATTCAGAAAGATAGTTTATAATCACTATTAAATTCATATTTTTCAAAGTACATCAAATTTACAACTTGTTCATCACATATTCCTATCACATATCCTATCTATCCATTATTTCGTTACAACAGCAAGGCGATTTTCAGAAAAAAATATGAGGGGGGAATGTTTTGTTAATTACAGCAAACATTTTTATAAAAGTAATCCTGATAATAACTATTTAATCTGAACATTACTTTCCTTTTCAATTTTTTAGTTAATTAACAATATGAAAAAGCATTCCAACGTAATTTTTATAAATACTTTACTAGTACGGCATTTTATTTTCCACTAGAAAAAAATTGAATGTACTGTACTGTTATAGAACCCTTTGAAATAACAAGCTAATTCAAAAATAATTTAATTGCACTTTTTTTATTCAGAAAATCACAAAGTACATGGATTTCTTTTTACATTTCAAAGCATTTCTGTCACACATTAAGGGGAAAGCATAATTCCCACCCTTCCCTCTGAAACCGCCTGTTATACGGAAACATCACCTGTCGAAGTTATAATGTCACACGTCAATAGATATCAAAATATATGTTAATTTATTATTACTATTATTATTATTACTTTTACTATTATTATTTTTTTTACTTTTTTTACTTATTTACTTTTACTTTTATTACTATTACTATTATTGCTATTATTACTACTATTACTATTATTATTATTACTATTATTATCACTATTATTATTATTATTATTTTAGAAAGCGTATCACAAAGTCCTCACTCTTCACACATGTACACGCAAATTACCCTAACTAGTGCAACACTATGGGTGCATTCTCAGTCGACGTGCGCATACAATGCACAACCTGATACCGACGGGTTCTAACGAAATGCCACCAAGCTGCGTCGCCCAAGCAAAAACGAGATAAATCAACAGCGCGCGACGACAGGACCTATCTCACGCATGAAAAATCAAAAGAACTGCGGGAGGCACAATAGAAAGCGGGCATCTGCTGCGGGCGCGAGCCGGGCGCAGGAGCAAAGGCTACGAGGGCCGCTGCCCCAGCGACCACGCTCCCGCCGCCGCAGCCGGGCCGAGAGCGATGGCGAAATTTGTGGCGGGCTCGGAAGCAGGGGGCAGGGGACAGGGGACGAGACTCATGGAGAGACGGGAGAGGCGGGGGTGGGAGCGATGATGGCGGGAGCAGGACGTGACCAGTGGAGAGGTAGGATTCGAGGCGGAGTGCGATGGTGGGGGCAGGGCGGGGGTCAGACGGGGCGGGTACGGGACGAGTCCCATGGGAGAGGCGTGAGGCGGGAGGAGGGCAGGGAGCGATGGCGGGGGCGGGGAGGGGTACGGGCAGGGTGGGGACGGGACGCGAGACCCATGGAGAGGCGGGAGGCGGGGGGCGGGGCGGGGACCGGATGAGACCTTTGGAGAGGCGGGAGGCGGGGGGTGGAAGCGATGGCGGGGCGGGAGCAGGACGTGACTGGTGGAGGTGGGATTCGGGGGCAGGGGGCCGTGGTGGGGGCCGGCCGGGGCCAGGCGGGGGCCCGGGGGCATGAAGAGACCCCGCAGGGGCAAGAGCGATGGCGGGAGCGAAGTGGGGCGGGGTGTGGTGGGGACAGGACGAGACCTGTGGAGAGGCGGGGGCGGGAGCGATGGCGAGGGCGGGGCGAGGTCCGGACGGGGCGGGGGAGGCACAGACCCGTGGAGAGGCGGGAGACGGGGGCGGGAGCGATTGCGGGGACAGGGCGCGGTCCGGGCGGGGCGGGCGCGGGACGAGACTGGTGGGAGGTGGGAGTGGGGTGGAGCGGCTGGTGGAGTGGCGGGGGACAGGAGCGGGGCGGAGCGAGACCAATGGAGGAGTGGAAGTGGCGACGATAGAGGGGACGGGGACTGGGCGGGGATGAAGCGTGACCCGTGGAGTGGCGGGAGGCGGGGCGGGATCATCGGCGGGGGGGGGGCGGGGCGAGACCAATGGAAGAGTGGGAGTGAGGGGAGGAGTGAGGATGAGAGAGGGCACGGGGACTGGGCGGCGGCGGGGTGAGGCCTGTGGATAAGCGGGAGCGGAGCGGAACCCGTGTAGGGGCGGGGGCGGGTACGGAAGGAGTCCGTGGAGGGCGGGGGTGGGGACGGGGGGCGGTGGCGGGACCAGACCCGCGGGGTGGGGACGGGAGCGGATCGTGGAGAGGCAGGGGCGGGGCGGGGCGGGGCGGCCCGAGGCGCCGGCTGCGGAGCTAATTCTCACGGTGGCCACCAGATGGGGGCAGCGGCGGCGGCGGAGGCCTCGCGAGCAGGAGAAGGGCGGGTCCACATTAATTACAAGTCGCTGGGTGACCGCCCCGCGTACGGCACCGCTCCCCACGGGGATTCCGAGCGCTCGCGGGCGAGGAGGGGCGGGAGCGGAGATTGAGAAGGTGCGGCAGGGGTGGGGGTAGGGATGGGCATGGACTGCTGCGGCGGCGGCGGCAGCAGGGCGGGGCGGGGCGAGGCGGGGCGGAGTCGGGGCGGGAGGGTGGGGCGGGAGCGGGACGAGCAGGGCAGGGCGGGGCGAGAGAAGCGGCGCCAATTACCAATTCACAAGATGTACAATCACAGATAAATCACAATTAAACTCGTATCTGCGCTTTCAGAAAACTGGAGCGCCGCGCCTCGTGCGGTGCGCTCACGGCGATGGCCGCCCCGAGCGCAAGCTGTTCCGACCCCCACTCCCCTCTCTCCCACTGCTCTCATCCCTAGCGGTAAATTTACTGAGTCAGAGATACGACACCCTAGCACTGTTCTGCATTCATTGGATGGCAAGCCGTCTGGGGGTTCTTCGGAAGAAAGAAATGAGAACATCGCCGGATGTAAGAATATTTGACGAACGTAACGTTCATCATCACGTCAAGTTCATCATCATCATCATCATCATCATCACGTCAATTGCATCATCATCATGTCAATTTCATCATCATCACGTCAACTTCAATCTGCTAGTTTTCAAACTACCCTTTATGTACGACTATTTATTCATAACTGCTCATTACGTTTATCTGTTATGACGCCGATACGAATTCTTAGCAATTATAACGCTTGCAATATTTTGTTCGTAGTAGTATTTGACAATGACCCCTTCCAAATATTCAACAGACGATGCTATTTCTTCGAAATTTAAATTCCCGGGAGATGGAACAAAGCGCCCTCTCCGTGAAATTTCTGAACATGTCACATGCACCAACGAGTTTCATATCCTTTGTAATGCCATACGGGCAACAAAGCATGGTGCCATTCCTTTGTTCCGTAAAATTGGTTGATACAATTATGCGTGTGTAAAATGTGTTTAATTAGGCACAATTCATTACACTCTTTCCTTTACTGATGTGCATTTCATTATTGTAAGGTTTGTTTATAACTAAGCATATGTTAGGCTGCTATCAGCGACAGGCATGAGTACATTTTTTTACACATAGTTTAATTGGTTATCATCCTTCTCACAATCGGTAGCGGTAGCTCAGTGCATCAACTGATGTCACTGCAGCGCCTCTTACCGAGAGGTCCTAGGTTGGAGTCCTGACGGCGGCAAGATTTTCGACACAAGCTTTTCAGCTAGGTCAAATTCAGTCGCTGTCCGGAGGAGAATTCTAGTGGCCGGCTGCTCTGATCGGTAGTTTTCCGTGGTTTCTCCGATCAACATCAGGCGAATGCCGGAGCAGTACCCTACCAAACGGGCCACGGACCGCGCGCGATCTGACCTTCCTCTTCCTTGTCCTATCCTCTCCCCTTACACACACACTTACACCAACATGCACTACACTACCACATATTCCGGGAGACCGGTCGGGAGCTTAGAGCTTGTCCTGCCGGGGCGGTGCCCCGCTGGCGGGAGAGTTCTGGTTAGGGGGAAACCCCACTAGCCGACGGTAGGTCGGCGCCGGATCTCGCCATTCAGGGGGGGATGATCACCGCCATCTCCCGATGAAAAAAACATGCACTACACTTACAGGACTAATGACCGAAGCTGTTGACGCTCCCGGAATCACTAACAACCGACCAACCAACCGAGATCCGGGATGAGACGGGTAGACGCAGTTTTTGCACCTACCTTCCTTCAGCCACCTTCCCAGCAGGCCCCGCGCCGACAGTTTCATCGGCACCTCGGCCGCCCTCTTAGTGCCGGCGTCGTCGCCCAGCAACCCGGAAGCACACCCCCCCTCCCACGCCACTCTCTTCCGCCCCTTTGTGCCTACGCGCGCGGCACACTGGGCCAATTCCAAAGCCGAACAAAAGAGGTGTGAAAAGCGAGACGAGAAATAAGGAATCGCGTAATCTTAAAAAGGACGGCGGTATAATCAAAACACCGGAGATTCGTGCGTACGTATATTAAATTCCTCTGCAGATCTCTAGTTAATGATGATACTAAAATAAATAAATTCATAGTAGAAATTTCTAGTACCATTCAAAACTTAATTTAGAAAATACACAAATAGGACATGTATGCAAATCATATTTATTGTTTCTCAAATGTATTATGTTAATATTCCTTTTCTGGATGCAACTATTCAATCTATCTCAGTAATTACTGTGTTGCTCTAAATCACTAAAAGGGCAAGAGTCGAAGGGCAAGAATCGAAGGGCAAGAGTCGAAGGGCAGGAGCCGAATCAGCAACTCTTCGGAAAGAGAAATTGAGATGGTACGAGCCCTTCTCGGGCAACCAGAGGGTCTTGACAGCTTCTGATCTGCCGGCGATGTGATGGCATTGGAATACGAGTAGCAAAGGAAAATGTCATATTTCCTGACATTTCTATAATTCAAAATATTATCAAATTTCGATAGCTTAGCCGTCAGCTTCAGAATTCGTCAGAGAACCAGAAAGTCACTTGTTGAATGACACCACTAAGTTGTTAAAGTTGCCAGTCTTTGGAATAATAAAACTAGGGTAAAGAAAACAAAGAGAGGAAACATAATAAAGAAAATTCAAAGGGCCCTAATACTTTCTTCCGTTACAACGCGTTCACTATTGGTAGAGAGCCATACAGCCGACTTATAAGATAGACAACAAATGACTCCATCGTTTTTTAAATTTTTTGGATAGTGTGGGGGACGTGTAATAGAATGGCACAAGACTCATGTTCATTTAAAACCCTGAATTATTTTTGAAAATTTCAAAT
Source organism: Teleogryllus occipitalis (assembly GCA_011170035.1). Lineage (NCBI taxonomy): Eukaryota > Metazoa > Arthropoda > Insecta > Orthoptera > Gryllidae > Teleogryllus > Teleogryllus occipitalis. Next base: position 19,224 of record BLKR01011462.1, read on the forward strand.
CTTCAAATTTTTTTCGGAGAGTTCCTACAACTACAATTACGAAAATAGAGATGTTTTCCCTTAATGAAATCAGTTCGTTAAAAATAGCTTTTGAAATAAGATCATGAACAATTTTTCGAAAATTTGAGTACTTTCTGCAGAATTTTGGGTGATCTTCAGCTAATAATGCTGTTTTAGCACACGCTAGTTCCTTCTTTTTTGCTCACCTTTCGTCCGTTTTCGGCGCACTGTGCGACGCGCTGCGCCCCGCCACGCCCCGCGCCGCCCCGCGCCGCCCCGCGCCGCCCCGCGCCGCCCCGCGCCGCCCCGCGCCGCCCCGCGCCGCCCCGCGCCGCCCCGCGCCGCCCCGCACCGCCCCGCGCCGCCCCACCCCGCCCCGCCTCCTGCTGGCGGAGGCTTGGGCGACACACACCCGACTTCCGTTTTCCGTGCGCCTTTTACGTGCCCCATCCCCCCGCCCGCAACTAAATTCAGGTGGAGGCCCAGGTGCCAGGGCTTGGCCGACGCCCACCCCGCGCCACGGATCATCAGTGCACACCAGACTCATTACTAGGGGGCGGATTCACATGCACTAAAAATCCTGAAAATATGCATGCAAATATGCTTCAACAAATAGTAACACATACATAGCAAATCATGGTATTTCATTTTTATTACTTATTATTCGAATGTATAGTACACATTGTTCTGTGCAATTAGCATAAACCACGAGTTCTGACACATATCTGACAGGATTTGATAATGTAAATTATAGTTCAAGAATAATGTAGAGTAGAACTTTGTGGTTTTGAGACTTCTGACTTACTGGGAAACCCAAGTAACAGATTCATGATTCCTTTTTATTTCGTCTCATACCTCCCACAAATGTGACAGTACTCCTGAACACATGTGGTTCCTAATTTTTTATCTTTAAGTGTTAGAAAGTATTAAGTATCGCTAATTTACAAAAAGAAAATACGTAATAAAATAACTCTCTACTCTCACACTAATGCTGAGTATCCAAGCTACAAATTTTCGAATGTTATGGCGGCATATACGAATTTCATTAAAAGAATAAATATGTATACATGTGATATTACCAGAGTAATAATAAATGAACCATATTACACAATAAACATAAAAAATCCCAGTAAAATCTAGTGGTGCTAAAATTACAATTACAAGAAAAGTACTCAAATTTTCGAAAAATTGTACGTGACCGTATTTGAAAATCTATCTTTAAGAGAGATTTCATTAAGGGAAAATATTTTTATTTTCGTAATTGTAGTTGTAGACACAATTTGAAAATTTGAAAATGTCTTAGAGGCTTTGTGTAAAGTACCCATAAAAAAGAAAATATCGGTTTCAAACTCAAGGAGTCGAGACATCTCGCAAGTCGGTAAGAGAAAATCAATTTTGGAGAAAATCATCTGGACGGTTTAGTCTCTAGCGTTGTTCACAGACGGACGGATGGACGGTCAGACGGCTAGAGGTTTTTTCGTCAATCGATTTTTCGGTATCAAGGACCCACAAAACATGAATTCTGGCTACACTATACATTAGAGGATTTGTTCTAAAAGAAACCGGCATTATATATTGTAACTGCGTTTACCAACTTTTTCAGTTCCAGTGCCCTGTAATAAGTTTTTTTTGCCGCAAATTGGTCCTTTTTTTGCACAGAGTAATATTACTTTCTCTCCTGAGTAAACAGTAACGAGAAAGTAAAAATGATTGGTAAGTAGATCTGTCTCACCAGGCGCTCCCATTAACATAACAAAATTTCATTCGAGCACTAGACACCAAAATCATCGTTAACGAACTTAGAGGGAGAGACTTAGAAGTGGACACTTCATATCCGTGCGTAAAACACGGTCGGTTCATTCCACTCCCTTTCGCCCATTTCATTTCCTTTCCCCCAGGGCCCTTGTCCTTCCACGCCCTGGGCCCGCCCCGCTCCCTTCGCTCTCGTAACGCCCTATCTCGCCCAGCCTCCCGCCCGCCCGTCCATCTTCTCAATAAAGGGCGGGACTTCGTATCCCTCATTTTTGTGACACGGACTTACTGACGCGCCGTTCCGTCGCCATTTCCGTCCCATTTCCTCGCTCGCCTGGACGCCTCCACGCGCCGCGCCGCCCTGCGTGCGTGGGGGGACGGGGGACAGGCGGTCACGGAACGGCCTCTAACAAATTCCGCGACATGCGTTCCCGGCGGAGAGAAGCCCTTCGGGGCCCTAGGCTCCGCGGAGGGGACGAAGCGGAGCGTAGGGCGAAGGAAAGTGACGATGTTTTTTTTGTGGTGAGGCACCGGGAGACATGGCTCGGGGCTGTCAACTGATGGCACTGCAGCCCCTCTGAGCGGGAGGTCCTAGGTTCGAGTGCCGACGGTAGCAGACTTTTTGACACTAGATTGTCAACTAGGTGTCGGCTAATTCTAGCGGCCGGCTGCTCTGATAGGCAGTTTTCCGTGGTTTCTCCGATCAACACCAGGCGAATGCCGGAGCAGTACCCTACCAAACGGATCGGACAGAGGAACAGTGTATCGCTATCAGAGAAACCGCGAGTCTTAGCGTGTACCTTCCGTGCACCCTGCGAGCAACAGGCGAAGAAAGGAATTGGCGGAGCAGTTTCCTGTCTGCTACAAAGAACAGTTTATGTCTGTCAATATCACACAGTCCACAGTTGCGTTATTTTTGTTCTTCCACAGCGCCTAACGTTAACCGTGAAGGGTAATTTCGAGTCGGTTGACTTATTTCTCAACTGGGTCATTGAGCGGAATTTTTTAGTTTTGGTGGCGTGTTTCCTCGTGGAGGAACTTACCAGCGAGTTCATTCATTTTCCAGGCACACCCTGGTTACTAGGGTGAAACTACGTGAAGGACTAAATGTAGCTTCAATTGTGTCATGCATGTGCACCATCACCGCACGCCACACATCTGTGATCGATGTAATGGATTCTTTCCTCTATCAGTGGCTACCAAATTAAGGTTAGCTGTTAGTATGGTTGCAAAGATATAAACAATACTAGAGACATATGTTTTCTCTCCATCCAATTACAAGGGAATCGCTATTGAATGAGTGAAGTTTCACGACAAAGCTTGTATCTGCTTCGTTACCTCTGTTTTGCTGGCGAGTTTCCTCACGCCAGTGCTTGATTCTAAGTATCGAGTTTACGAACGACATAGCTAAGCGTGCGTAAAATTGCAGTAAAAAATTACACTTTTAAACATTACAACTCCTGACGAGCACCAATTACAGTTTGATGGATGGACTATGGAAGATGAGTTCTTTCAAATGAGATCTCTCGTTCTGGGTTCGACAAAAAACCTGCAAAGCTTCGCTTCTTTTAGCGTCGCGTGAAATGTTTCAAGTTAGCTCCTAATTCGTTACGCATGGAGCGACTGAATATTCTCCCGCGATACACACGCGATCGATGAATGGCTTCTTACAAAACGAATCACTTGCGTGGTTGTATGGTTTCAGCGATCTATGCTGTATTACTAGAACATGTTCACGTTACATGTGTTTTTGTCACAACGACTCCACCCTAAGGACCGATTTTCAAGACATAAAATAAGTTTCTCATTCCAAACAAAAGAATTTCAATCAGAAGGATGTCACCTATCAGAATTCGCACATCACATTTTTAGATCGTGATTTTTCTCAGATACACTCGTTTCTGACTTAAGAAGTTTAGAAAATATTACAAAATGAGACCTCCCGTCTTGTTTTCTAATATTTGTTCAAAATATTGATACGAGGGTCGTTCTTTCTCCTTTGTTTTGGAGATAACTGATCTTGATTACAGTTTTCGGAAACGCACACCTCCTAGTAGATTTACAAAACAAGTAAACTTGCACGTACTTTATTTTTATAAATCAATTGATAGATATAGAGTAAAAGAAAACGTTTTTTCTCGGAATGAAATATATATGCATAGAGCAACAAAGCGTAAAAATAACGACGCTCTTAGACTCAATTATTGCGCTAATGTGCGTCATTTACTGTTGTTTATCTACACGTTTAACCGGAGTAATTTCCCAAGAGAGTGATCGCCAAACTGTAAAATGCAGGTAATGTTTCAATAGTAGTCCTCCATGAAAACGTTTTGACATGAACATGAAACAATCACTTTTAATACTTTGGTCACCATTTAACGCACGGAATGGACATTCAAATCACGGTCATGACATAAGACGAACGGCGTAATGCAGGCACCATGTTTTTGCATATGGAGCCGTCAGCCCGTTCTCCGTGCAGCGAGTTTCTATCGATTACTTGCTGAATTAGCAATTAACGAGAGCACAAAACACGCCCATTGCATTTGCACGTTTGAACGAGTAGCGTGCCGATCGCCGGTCTTCACGTCACGCCGCTACCGACCTACGTGCAGGGGTCAGCCTGCTCGCATTTTCCGCAAAGTGTGAACACGGCAGGAATAATTGCCGGAGATGCACAGTGAAAGAGACAGATCGACAGTAACACGTACGTAAACCAATCCACTGCAACAATAAAATGTTCATCAGGATAATGGTTATAGTTTTCGAAGCGAGTCACAATAACGTGCTTTACAATTACATCGGGAACTGTTTACTGATATTTGCGATTCAATTGATGTGGTTGTACACGTTTTGCTTATTTTGGCGTACGATTGTAAAATTCTTTTGAGACCAGACAATAAACGTCCATACAAACCAAACATTATCGAAGTGCAAATGTTTATTATTAAATATTTTTCAATCACGCAATTAAGCTCATTTCACCTGGGTATGCAATAGAATACACGCATACAAGAAACATAAACGGATTGAATAGCAGTATTTTTTGGCCAAATTTCCCCCGTTTTTAAACGCCTTCCTAAGTACGTTCATTCACTCAAGATACACAGGAATAGTAACAATTGCATGTTAATATGATTAAAGTAAATTTTAATTGTTTTACCAAATTTTATTAACACTTGTTAATGCTATTGACACTTTTTTGTTAATAAAATATCAATTGTTCTTAATAATTGGTACAATTATATTTAATTCTCAACAGTTTATTAATAATTGAAATGTTCAAAACTTATTTTTCTTCAACAACAGTAGCTCATAAACAAAGCCTTCCAACAGAAATATTACACATTCCCCAATACGAACAAAAGAAACAGAGCATGCCCGTTAAGATGAGAGACGCAATGAGAGAACCTGTGCGAAAAATCCACCTCTGCGGAGGAGCGAATCTGTCTCCCACAAATCACACGGAGCGGCAACCTGCTCCGCCGCGCCGCAGCCCGCGGCGGGCGCTGCCGGCTGATCGACGCCCGATTTGCGCCATCAGCGGCGGCGGGAGCGGGTGGGGCGGCCGGGTGGGGCGGCCGGGTGGGGCGGCGTGGCGGGGCAAGGCGCGGGCGGGGTGACGGTGGCGGCGGTGGGGGCGGTGGGGACGATGGCGCCGCGGGCGGAGGCGGGGGCTACGCAGCAGGAGTTACGCGGCGAGGATGGGGCGGCGGGGACGGGGCGGCGGGGACGGACGGCGGTCAGCGTAACGGGGGACGAGGCGGTGGGGACGGGTCTGTGGGGGTGGGGCTGCGGGGCTAGGGCGGAATGGGAGGGGCAGCAGGGAAAAGATGGAGGGGGCAGGGAGGCGAGGATGGAGCAGGCGGAACGGGGCGGCGAGAGCGGGCCAGCGAGGGTGGGGCGGCGGGGGCATGGCGGCGGGGGCTAGGTAGCGGGGGCGGGGCGGCAGCGGGGGAAGCGAGGCGGCGGGGAAAGCGGTGGCGGTGGCGGTGGCAGCGCCGACGGGAATCGGGGGCGGCGGCGGGAGCGGAGAAGGGCGCGGGGAGCGAGGGGGGAGGGGGGAGGGAGGGCGCGAGGGCGGTTATCGACCCGGTGGCTGCGGCGGCAGCGCTGCGCGGCTGTCAGCACTCGGGTCCGCGACAGTCCGCCTCTTACACATCACTCGCAGCTGAAACTACCCGCCCCGCTCCTACCCTCTCCGCGTCCGTTGTTCCAATGCGGATCCTTCTCTTGCTTCGGTCTGTCCCTTCGTTTCATCTGCAACTCTCCCCTTCTCTCATCTCGTTTCTGTACCTTCATTTCCTGGGGTGATTATTTTACCATAAATATTCAGATATTTTCTTCCGTTTACCTTCAGTTTATTTTACATATTCTGTTCTCATCTCGATCTACCGTTTCTTTTCTTCTTATAAGTTGCGATTCTTATTTCCTACTATACAACACATCGCCATCACTACCTGTATTGCTCTCCTAATAAAGTCCCTGATCCTTGCGTAACTTCTTGACTACAAACCATTATGTATCACCTTCTTTGCTCCATATTTATGTATCATTCAAATATTTCGCCACCTCTCAAAGTTGGAACATCAAAAAGAGCGGAAGACAGCACATCAAGGTCGAATAGTACGTCATGGAAAATTAGTGATTACTACAAATCTATATCCGCTCCAGCGAATCTGTATCTGCTGATCGTGCATGTTCCTCATCCCCAACCTCATTCTATCACTCGTAGCCGGTATTCCGCCTCAAGGGTCATGGGCACGAATCGTACTGCCCGTGGCGCGCTGCGATTATGATACAAACGCACTGCAGCAGACACAAAAGGGAATAAATCAGTTGCCTGGAAAGGAAGCAGCAAAAAGAGGTAGCGTTGAGTGCAATGTCCATGGCAAATGCAGAGGAGTTGGTATCAATGCAAAATATCCGAAGTCCTTGTAGTGATCAGAATCGGCACGTTTGGTGCATGGTTTTTTTTAAATTTTTGGAAGTGGTGGTGTTCATCCGCTGGATGGTGAGATCCTGCACCGATCTACACGTCGGCATGGGGGTATTTCCCACATCCAGGTATCTCCCACCAGCGGAGCACCGGAAGAGCTTAGAGCTTGTCCCAAGCGGGACAAGCTCTAAGCTCCCGACCGGTCTCCCGACATTTGTGGTAGTGTAGAGCATGTAAAGGTGTGTGTGTGCGTGTGTGTGTGAGTGAGTGAAGAGAATCGGATACGCAAGTGGAAGGTAAGATAGCGCGTTATCCATGGTCCGTTTATTAGAACACTGCCCGGCTTTCGCCTGGTATTGATCGGAGAAACAACAGAAAACTACCAGAGTAGGAGGCGCTAGGATTTCCCTTGCTACAGCGGCTGAATCCTACCTAGCTCTATATAGTTAGAGTAGATATACCTGCCACTGCCAGTAGGCGAACCCTACAACATCTGGGTTAGAGGCACAACAATAAAATCAGTTGATGCCCTGAGCCTCCACAACCGGTAGATTCTCGGTAAAACGCTGTTTTTGGCATTAATATAATATGATATTATCACAATAACATCACTTATCAATTGATTAACAATTCCACGTAATATCTCTTTTATGTGTTGGCATTGTAATGAAGATTTTTGTTGATAGAACGTATCCAAAATCTCTTCTGAATTACAAAGTAATGGACAGAATTCAAAAATTATCATATTAGTCATCGATGAATGTGCTGAACGAAGGCGACATACCCATATTTTACCCGAAAGAACAAAAACTATTGGATTATCTCTTATGGTCAATCACAGGATCCTTAGAGGATAGAAGTGCCTTCACTTAAGCACGATGTTTTTTATTAAAATACTATATTAAAGTACCGTTTCAAATTTCAGAGAGTGACGCACTTAGAAACAAAAATTTAAATTATACTAAACTTCAAACAATCTTTCATCTTAAGTCCATTAATTTCTAGGATTTTCCAGAGTAATTTTATTAATGTTTAATCACTTTAGTCTTATTCCTTCGAACATTTCGACATTACATAAAACCATAACAATTCAAAAACGGTCGATATTACTGTTTACAGATGTGGTTACATATCGAAAAATGTATTTTATCGCCATTTTTGAATCTTGTCTCTTGCAATGAAAGAACGAAGTTTGTGGCTGTAGGGTTATTCACTGTTAGAGAGTTGACTCGCACGACAATTGTGTTTGCACTCGCTGTTGGTCCTACGCTAAATGCAATGGGTTGGTGGGAGAGTGGATCTAGTTAATTGGTTGCGCGGCTGTCATGACAACTGAGTTTTGTTTACGAGCCCATTAGAGGATTTCCGACTTGCTAGTTTGAGAGTTCCAATTCGTAAAGTGGAGAATTCACGCTTTTGATGAAAGTGGTTCATATGAATAGAAATGTTTGCTGAAATTGTGTATTATGTAATAGACGAAACTATCAAAAGTATATAAATGTTTCAAGAAATGTATCGCCCTCGTCTTCTTTCACTGCTTTCTTGTTTATTCTTCATCGCCCATTTTTTTAGACAGATTCAATCTTTTATTTGGCATTCCCTTACAAATCTCTTAAATTTTTAAAAGTAAACTAAGATATGCATGTGGGATGGAATATGTTTTAACTTATTTGAAATTGTAGAACTCAGAATGCTTTTCAGCAATTTTCAAGTTTGAATTGTATGAACATGTACTACAACAAAAGTATGAGACGAAAAACTAAGTAATAATTGCAACTTATTCATCTGAACAAAGCAAACTGAAAATCAATCAATATTAAGTGTTACTAATATAAAATTGAAAACTCGTCTTAGCTGTAATGGTCCAAAACATATCACGATGATAAACTACCCACAAGAGGCATTTAAATGTGAAAATTGGAATATTTTTTTTCAACTTTCAACTTAGTAACTGATGTAAATTTAAAGTTCTTAGAAACAATTGACCATTCCAGAAACTCTAGTTTGAACATCCTTCTTATAATACGATTAATATAAAATAAACGCAAGCGCAAAACTAGTCGACCATTCTACCCCTGTCCTTCAGTTTGATTGATTGATTTTTTCGTGTTTCCGAGCGCGTCAACTGCTTCGGTCATTAGTCCCGTTAGTATAGTACATGTTTTTTCCGGGAGATGGCGGCGATCTTCCCCCGCTGGATGGTGAGATCCGGCACCGACCTACCGTCGGCTAGTAGGGTTTCCCCCTAACCAGGACTCTCCCACCAGCGGGGCACCACCCCGGTCGGGACAAGCTCTAAGATCCCGACCGGTCTTCCGGAATATGTGGTAGTGTGGTGCATGTTAGTGTAAGTGTGTGTGTAAGAGGAGAGGATAGGACAGGACAAGGAAGAGGAAGGAAAGATCGCGCGCGGTCCGTGGCCCGTTTGGTAGGGTACTACTCCAGCATTCGCCTGGTGTTGATTAGAGAAACCACGGAAAACTACCGATCAGAGCAGCCGGCCGCTAGAACTCTCCTCCAGATAGCGACTGAATTCGACCTAGCTGAAAAGCTAGTGTCGAAAATCCTGCCGCCGTCAGGACTCGAACCTAGAACCTCCCGGTCAGAGGCGCTGGAGTGACATGAGTTGATGCACTGAGCTACCGCTCCCGGTCTTTCAGTTTGAGAGTCAAAGCACTACACTAACTACTATAACTGTTCCACAGTGGAAATAGAGGTACCATCCATTGTCGAGTGCCTAAACATGCAAAGTACCCAATAAATTTCCATCCCACTCGGCGCTCATTCCATCTCAGCCCATTAGCGGACCGGGTGCTCCTCCCCGAGGGAGTGCGCGCGTTGTCGCCGTCGCGCTGCTTAGCAAAGAGATGAATAGCGCTGCTCCGCATCGCGATCAAACTCGTAAGAGCGTCGCGCGCTGCATACAGGGCGCCATGGCGGAGAGGCCGACGCCGACACGGGGGAGCGGGAAGCGCCCGCTTCAAGGGAGCACCCGGAGCAGGAGGGCGCCCGGAGCGGGGAACGCCCGGAGCAGAGCATCGCCCGGAGTGGGGGAGTGCCCGGTGCGGAGTAGCGCCCGGAGCAGAGAAGCGTCTGATGGTGTAGAGCGCTCGGAGCTCGAGAGCACCCGGAGCACAGCACCCGGAGCAGAGCACAGCCTGGAGAGCGGGAGCGCTGGGAGCAAGGGAACGCCCGGAGCGAGAAAGTGCCCGGAGCAGAGAAGCGCCCGTAGCTGGACAGCGCCCGGAGCGGAGGAGCGCCCGGAGCGTGGGAACGCCCTGAGCAGAGCATCGCCCTGAGTGAGGGAGTACCCGGAGCACGAGAACACCTGAAGCTGGAGAGCGCTCGGAGCGGGAGAGCGCCGAGAACAGAACACAGCCCGGAGAGCGAAAGCGATGGGAGCAAGGGAACGCCCGGAGCGAGAAAGTGCCCATAGCAGAGAAGCGCCCGGAGGTGGAAAGTGGTCGGAGCGGAGCAGCGACCGGAGGTGAAGAGCGACTGTAGTGGGGTAGTGCCCGAAGCGGGAAAGCTCCCGGAGCAGAGTACAGCCCAGAGAGCGGGAGCGCCGGGAGCAAGGAAACAAGGGAACGCCCGAAGCCTGGGAAGTGGCCGGAGCGGGGGAGCGCCCGGAGCAGATAAGCGCCCGGAACTGGAGGATGCCCGGAGCTAGAGAGCGCCCGGAGCAAGGTACCGCCGGGAGACCGGGAGCGTCGGGAGCAAGGGAGCGCGGGAACACCCGGAACTGTGAACCACCCGGAGCTGGATAGCGGCCGGAGCGAGGAAGCGCCTGTTAAGCCCGGAGCGGAGGGCGTCTGGAGAACGGCACGGCCCGGTGATTTGGCGCGCTCGGAGCGAGGGAGCTCCCGGCGCGGGGCAACGGCCAGAGCGCTTGTACGCCCGGATTAGGGGAGCAGCCTGAACGGAGACGGCAGAGCGGAGGTCTGCTATTGGATGTCTGTAACCGGGAATGAAGGAACGACGGGGAGCGGGTATTCTCGATGTAGGGCGAGAACGGAAACGAAGACGTCTTTTGTGAAGGTCCAGTGGACGAAAACGAAAAGACACGAGACCATTTTCATGAGCGGGTAACGAAGGGTATTGCGACGCAAACGGAAAACAATAGGTCTAATAATGGTAGAGATGACAATATCGTCAACAGAGACAATGACGAATGCTGACAAGATTGATATTGAATGCTGGATCGTCACCAAAAAATGGAGCCACAAAATGCATTCAATTATACGAATGCTATCCAATGTACTTTATAACTGCGACAGGTATTGCTCCACACTGACCAGTACATGCCTTCATTATGGAAATTTAATAATAATTCCACTGGTATGGTGGAATGCGCGATGTCATCATGAAATCCGGGCACAGGAATCGCAGCATGTTTTGGGGCAAAGTCTAAGTACTGCCTTATTAGTAAATGGCGGCGAGAGTCGAGAGAGAAGCACGATAAGATAGGAGCGCGAATACATAGTTGAAGACAAGCTCAATAGAATGGTAACTAAAGGGAAATTACTATAAGTCAGACAAACCACAATGTAAAATTGAGACTCTGGTCGAGTTGGGAATACAGTAATTAAACTGTTCGTATTGAGATCGCAGTGATTGTTGGAACACACGTGGTGTGAGAGTGATAACTATGACAATTTCCCAGAGGCTGACTGGAGTTGAGTGAATGAGAGTGAGAGTGAGAGTGAGATAGAGTGAGAGTGAGATAGAGTGAGAGTGAGAGTGAGAGTGAGATAGAGTGAGAGTGAGATAGAGTGAGAGTGAGATAGAGTGAGAGTGAGATAGAGTGAGAGTGAGATAGAGTGAGAGTGAGAATAAGAGTGAGAGAGTGAGAATAAGAGAGAGAGAGTGAGAGTGAGAGAGAGAGTGAGAGTGAGAGAGAGAGTGATAGAGTGAGAGTGAGAGTGAGAATAGGAGTGAGAGTGAGAATAGGAGTGAGAGTGAGAATAGGAGTGAGAGTGAGAATAGGAGTGAGAGTGAGAATAGGAGTGAGAGTGAGAATAGGAGGGAGAGTGAGAATAGGAGTGAGAGTGAGAATAGGAGTGAGAGTGAGAATAGGAGTGAGAGTGAGAATAGGAGTGAGAGTGAGAATAGGAGTGAGAGTGAGAATAGGAGTGAGAGAGTGAGCGAGAGAGAATTGACTGTCTCTAAGCGCGTCGCTAGTTCAGTCAGGGTAGTGTTCTGTATCTTTCCTTCGACGCGAGATCCTGAGCCCTTAGAGGTATTTCCCCCTCCAATTATCTCCCTCGGGTAAGCACTGGCCCAACCGAGTAAAGAACAAGGTACCGACATGTTGGGTAGGATAATACATGTAGAAGGAAGAGTGTGTAAATGTCCGTTTGTTAAGGTATTACTCCGGCATTCCGCGGGTATTGATTATCGAAAGCACGGAAAACTACTGATCCGAGCACGCAGTCGCTAAAATTCTCCTCCACATAGTTGTCGAATACGACGTAGCTAATGTCTAAAATCCATTATTTTCAGGACCGAAAACTAGAAACTCCCGATCAACAATACTGCATATGCAACAAATATTCCCTTAGTAATACGCAATAACTCCACTATCGCCCATTATGTCCACTATCACTCACTGACGCATTTTTGTTTCTTTTCAGAATTACTTTGTGGCGAAATTTACTTTGTTCATCCTACGCAATTTTGTCCTATATAATCATTCGAAAAATAAGTCGCTTTCTTTGGCAAGAATGTATTTATTTTTCTCCCATATTTTATTTCGCTTTATTACATCCGCCTTCTTCATCCCTTTCCTCCGCCTCTCTTTTTCCCCCGACACTTTTTGCCCATTCATTATTTTGACCATCACGAAATTTCTTATTGACTCGGATTCTCTTCATTTCAACACTCCGCTTCCACTTCCGTTGATCCCGTTCTCGTCGAGCCCCCACCCCCTTCCCCTTGGAGTGTTCGGTGCCGCGAGCCTATCGCCTCTTCTGCCCCCCCTCCTAACCCCCTCCCTTCCCCCACAGCCGCTATTAATCATCGCGCCGCGCTTTTTATTTCCATTCGGCGCCGCCGCCAGGCTCCGAGCGCCAACGTCGCCGCCGCCGCCTCAAAAGTCCATAACGGCGTTGTAATCCTCTGGCGCCGCCTAATAGCGCGCGGAAGCGGCGAGTTTGTAGCGCGCGCGCAGCCACCAGTCAGAGCGCGGCCCGCGCCCGGTAATCCGCCCGCCGTAAATTTCGAGAGGGCGAGTGGCCCGCGCCCCGCCCCGCCATGCACCGCACACTCCGTATCGCGCACCGCCCCTCCCCGGCTTGCACCGCACCCCGTTCCACCTCACCCCGCCCCTGCGC
>BLKR01011463.1:0-32232 GCA_011170035.1 Teleogryllus occipitalis
ATTCTTGAATAACACTAGGTTCATGTTTATTCCGAATCGCTTTGAAATGCATATATGTATTAGAGATGATGGTTGCGAGGAATCTGGCGTGTGGTGACGATAACACGTCCCAGTAATTGCTATCAGAGCACCCGGCTCTTTCAGACACAAATTACACTTTCACCAAGGTACTCGTTCAACGTGGCCGGAGAGCCATAACATGTAAAAATAATTTGAAGAGAAGAGTTAAACTAAATGAATTAAAACGGGTCGTTTGAGTGTTACCCAGAAGCTAACTCCACGGAATGGGTGCCAATAAGGACCGTGTGTCATGAGTTTATTGTTATCAGAATGTTTGAAAAAATCTCTACATTTTCACTTTTAATAACGAAAAAATGCAAACCTCCCACTTCGCATCCGATCTCGCTTCCCGAAAGACCTCTTTCGCGCTCCATAGTAATGCAGAATTCTACTCTCATCTACCATTAGCCACAGTGATCCAACACCTCACATCGAGACGCACAACTTCAAATTCCAAAATTATGGAAACTGAATCACAACTGAGGGGTACACCTTACATACCACATTGGCTTGAGGATATCCCAACAACTTAACCTTTTTTCATGTATGTAAACTTAAAATCCCCGAAAGTCTTCAGCTGAAGGGGTAGCTGATAAATAAAAAAAATAATTATAATAGTATATTTTGCTTACTGCCAAAAAAGTGTATTTTGTCACTCGTAATGAATGCTGGTGAGTACAATAGGGGTTTTGAGGGACAGAAAATCCTCAGTCTGAAATGACACGACTGAAGCATGTATAGGCATCCTGGCTTACTAGTAGGCAAAATTAACGACCCGGACAATTATTACCGTGGTAATGAAAATCTAATTTGCTCAATCCAGTTCCCAATATTCCGAATTCTATCAAGGAAATGTTATGATTACGCACACGTTTTTAGCGCACGGACATTTTTAAGAATAACAACAATGTATTCGCAGAGAAAAGGGCAAGGACAAAGGAAAGAAGACGCTTGTGATATGAAGGCGACGGAAAACTATATATTGACGTCTTCTAAACTACGCATTCTTGCAGTATACTACGTTAGAAAAATAGAAGACGCAAATTGCTTTTGTTACCTCGTTCTTCACTTTTCAATTCCTTTTCCCACTTGACGTTTCACGCACATGCTCGCTCGCGCGCACGCACACACACACACACACTGACACACTCGCACCTACACACGCATTTACTCACACGGTGGTTTTACGATTGCTCACGGGAAGTGCGTGAAGGAGTGACTGCGGAGCGGAGATTAGGAAACACTCGTATCTGCTCGCGATAACCCGAAAGATCCAACTCTTTCAAAGAAAGACGAGGTATTTTCAAGGCTACGTTATAAGGAAGAACGTAGAGGAAATGCGACATACTCTGACAGTCGTGATCGATTTCCGAGACTGTCCTGTCCATTATGAAGAAGTCCATTATGAAGAGACACGCGGTGGCAAAAAGGAAACTAAACGCTATACCATGGCTTCCTGTAAGCCATGGCTATACCTTCATTAATTTTAGATTTTATGAAAAAGTTATCAGCATTTTCATTAATTAATTGTGAAAATTATTTATAAAGATTCAGAGCAGGAATAAACGTTATTTTTCAAACATACCGTTGTTGCATTCTCCTAAAAATCGTAAATGTTATTTCCTCAAATCTACTACGTAGTAAAAGTAATGTAATGCTCCATGAAAAGTAGCAATTTGGAAATTTAAAAAAAAATTGCAGATCCCAGATACCGAAAAAGTGGCCTTTCTTGCGTTTAAATAATAAATTACTTTTCTACTACCCGACGCAGTATTGCCCACGTTTTGGGGACCCTTGATAAAAGAAAGGAGTTTTCTCACAACGGCCGGGCGTCCGTCCGTCTGTGATTGATTGATTGATTGATTGATTTTTCGTGTTTCCGGGCGCGTCAACTGCTCTGGTCATTAGTCCCGTTAGTGTAGTGCATGTTTTTCTCGGGAGATGGCGGTGATCTCCCGCTGGATGGCGAAATCCGGCACCGACCTACCGTCGGCTAGTGGGGTTTCCCCCTAACCAGGACTCTCCCACTAGCAGGGCTCCGCCCCAGCCGGGGCAAGCTCTAAGCTCCCGACCAGTCTCCCGGGATATGTGGTAGTGTAGTGCATGTTAGTGTGTGTAAGGGGAGAGGATAGGACAAGGAATGGGAAGGACAGATCGCGCGCGGTCCGTGGCCCGTTTGATAGGGTACTGCTCCGGCATTCGCCTGGTGTTGATCGTAGAAACCACGGAAAACTACCGATCAGAGCAGCCGGTCACTAGAATTCTCCTCCAGACAGCGACTGAATTCGACCTAGCTGAAAAGCTAGTGTCGAAAATCCTGCCGCCGTCAGAACTCGAACCTAGGACCTCCCGGCCAGAGGCGCTGAAGTGACATCAGTTGATGCACTGAGCTACCGCTCCCGGTCGGTCCGTTCGTCCGTCCGTCCGTCCGTCTCCTTGCGAACAGCACTAGTACTTAAACGTAAGCAGAATTTTCACCAAAATGTTCAATCGGTCTGCTGTCACGACCCTTGAATATGAAATGCACCTTTTAATTTTAAGAAATTTGTTACATTAAAGGACCCCTAAGGACATGTAAATTTTCTCAAAACTCGCTCCAATTTGTTCCTTTCTTTTACTGCAATGGACCAAAGTACGCTTATAAAAGTTGTGCACGTCCAATTTTCAGTAAAAATTCTGTCATTTTGAAAATTCAAAAAGTTTAAAGTTTGAGCGATATTCTTCTTCAACCATATTATTGAAGAAAGATTTTTATTAATGAAATATTTGCTCTAAATTAGATACTTACATAAGTAAAACCACGGCTTTTCTTTTTTTCCATTTCCTCACATTTCCATGTCGATCTTTTCTATTTAAAAATAAAATGAAGCATCACGAAGGTCGGAAAATGCGACTAATCTGCGAGTGAGTTAAAAACCTTCGTGATGCTTTATTGTTACTCCAATCAGGAAAACGCTTCGAATATAGTTAATGTCCCCCCCCCCAGATTCTGCACGTATTCCTGACTTACGTAATGCCTCACAGCTTGCGCAAAGCAAGGAAGTAGTGCATTTTTGCCCGCCAGAGTGCTCTACTGATCAGTCCTGACTAGAGTATTTAGATACAAAATGTATCAAATGGCTCTAGTCCTGAACAGCGTTGATCAAAGCAATGCTAGAAGTGATTTCGGGGCTTAACATGTAAGTTAAGACGAGTTGGCATATTTCAGTTTATCAACTGCACATATTTCATAAAGAGTTGAAAACCTCCTTGAATGACGGCAGATTTTAATGAGGTGGTTCACAAGAAATACAATTGCAAAGAACGGTACTTGCGTACGATAGTAATAAGCTCCAGAAAACGGAAGTGGAATTAAGTTTCGTAGGAAAGAGATTTACCTTTCAAAATGCTTTTGAAATTCGACTCTGGTTCGATTTGGTATTATAGCACTTCAGCTAAACAAATATTTAATTTTGATTTATTGTAGCTGATTTCCATTTTCCCTACCTACGGTTTAAAGAAATAGATGCACGCTGCAGAATAGATAATTAAAAAGCATCGATACGTAGTAGACTCCAAAAAATACTCTGTTGACCACTGCTGTTAGGGAAGATGAGTCAAACAGACATATGTAGCTAAGAATCAACGGTAACATTTATAATGCCCATTTACTAAAGTGATTTAGCACAACATTATTGGGTTTATATTAATTGCGGGAGAAATTAAAAAATGGAAAATGGTTCTCAATGAGCAAGCAGATATATCAACACAAAATGTCCTATTGCACCATCGCACATTAAGAAAGATAATTAGCTTACTGCAAAAGAGATTTAATCTCAGGAATAATTTAGAAAGGGTATAACTGAATAAGGTGGTGAAAAGTGTCCCCAAACTAAATAATCGCGATGTTCATATGAAGCAGAAGAAAAAATGACGTAGTCACAAAAAATCAGCCTCCTAGGGCAATGTGATGCAGAGATACGAGAAACGTATTTTGCAATTTTTATTTTTTCTCAGCATGTATTACGTGTATCTATATATTTATGTATGAAACGATAGATGCAAGTCCACGTTGCTTCATGGTGGCGCTGCTTGATGTTTTGTTTTGATTGTTGAGATTTGTTTACAATTCGTCAAGGTTTTGTTTCAGTGTAATAATTGCATTGTGGCGTTGACAGTTTGCAGGTATTTGCTTTTATAGTGTACTTTGTAGAGAACATTCGGACAGTAGGTTTTGCTCGGTTGTACTGAAGTAGTGAAGTTGTACACAGGTTATGTCGATCGTTGCCCACGCGCCCCAAAAGACGCAAACGTACATTAAGTGGACGCAGGGAAAGAGAAAGTCTGCGTAGAAGTTGGACGGGGCGGTTGCGTTTGCTTTCAGTGGACTGTATAATTAGGTTGTTGGACGTTAGCAGGCAATCCACTCAGTCCCTTCCGAAGCTCGTAGGGAATCTTGCAGTGATGTGGGTTATGATGGAAACACAATTTTCACCTTGCAGAATGATGTTTAATAACTTTCAATGATCACAATTGTTCTTTACAATTAAAGTACACTTTTAGTACTATTCTCAATGTGAGAATACAGCAACCTTCCATCACGAATCACAAGGTGCGAGCACATGTGCTCGCCTGGCAACTTACTTGCAACTTCGTGTGAAACACATTAATTAGTTCAATTTATACAATGCTGAACTATAACAAATTGAAATAATGTGGCTTTTCACTTTGCCACAACATGAGTACAGAATTTTACTTTCTGTATGAGATTTTTACGTGATCTATTAACACGGAGCCCGAGACATGTTTCTCGCGATGCTGGCTCTCAGCGACTGATTTCTTTTCGGTTGCGGATACGCGACGAGGGGATTTGAACTGATTTGAACAGGCCAATTAGCGACTGCTTTTCCAGCGGTTGCAGTATGGCGAGGTGGGGTGAATTTGAACAGACCAATTGGCAACTGCTGGAATTTTGAAATGTTCTGGAAGGCTTTAGAAGGTTCAAGCGTGGTATATCGCGCCGCGTGCGGCGCGGTGATGCCGCTCGGCTAGTGGAAATTTCCATGCCAGGCTTCCGGAGTTGCCGCCTAGGGCGTAGGAGGTGTTTTATTTTATACCTTACTTTTCTGCTTTTGCGTGTGGGCCCGAACAGAAGTCGTGTTAGTGAGGTCATTTCGTTCTCTGTTGGATCGTTGTCTATGAAATGTCAGATTTGTTCTGCTTTGCACTTCCCATGTAAGAGACGTTCTGCAAACGAGTTTACTCCTTGTTGCTTAAATGGGAAAATAAGTTTACCTTCGAGTAGTATGCCAGAAGAAATCAAAGTTGTTTATAGATGATGACACATCAAAAAACTTTAGAAATAATATTCGTCAGTATAATAGTGCTCTTTCTTTTGTGTCATTTGGTGCCGATATTGCATTGCCACCTGGTCAATGGGCCATACATGTTCAAAATTTTGGAAACTCCACATCATAAAATATCTTCGTTATACCCTGAAGATCCAAACAACGCAACATATTGTGAAGATTAGTCTGGGCACAGTATTTTACATTTATCTCAGATCTCACCGTCAAATTTTGACGGGTTCTCACTAGTCAGGCTGAAAAACTTGCAGAAACGGGGAAACAGTTTAATTTAAAGGTATTTTTGTCAACGAATTTTGACAAAAAACTTGTTATAGAAAAAAATAAAGTTTGAAATTTATTTTCGGCGTGATTAAGTTGGAATACTGTCTCAATCCCCCCCCCCCGAAAATGGGTCTTAAAACTTTCTATA
Organism: Teleogryllus occipitalis; assembly: GCA_011170035.1. Lineage (NCBI taxonomy): Eukaryota > Metazoa > Arthropoda > Insecta > Orthoptera > Gryllidae > Teleogryllus > Teleogryllus occipitalis. The sequence continues at coordinate 5,818 of BLKR01011463.1, forward strand.
CATTTTTTTCATATTTTTAAACAACGTGGACGGTAGTGAAAAAACATGAAAACCAATTTTTTGTTTAAACATTTGAAATACGCGCCTCAATGTGATTAAAAAAACGGTTTAACCGATATTTAAACACAGATTTAAACACGACATATGAACTCGAAATCTTATAGGTGTTACTTCGATTATGTATCAAACTCACTCGGAATATCCTTGGTCGAAAGCATGGTGGAAAGAGATGGGAGGCCTCTTGCGCATCCGACATTTTGTATTCTCTTTCATATGAGCATCGCAATTATCGATTTGGTTTAGGGCACTTTTCACCGCCTTATTCGGCTATACCCTTTGTCAGAATTCTTCTTCTTCTTGCGAGTTGTCTACAGCTCCTGCGACCGTCTCTCGCATCCCAATCTCCATGCCTCTCTATCATTCCAATCGTCTTCTTCAAGGCCTCTTTTCTGCATGTCCTTCGTAACTTGCTTTTGCCATTCTTCTCTGGGTCTACCTCTTTTTCTTCTAAGGGCAATGTCAGAATTAATAGCAAAATTTAGAAAGACAAGATATTCTAATCCCGACTTCGAAATATCACTTGAAAGTAATTTTTGACGTTTTTCATTTTAATTTATAAACAGCCAGTTTCATACTTCTATTGTGGTCAAGGCAAATACTCTACAATGTAGTTGTTTCCAATTGAAGGTTTTCTAAAATGGAAGTGTGGCAGATTTTCATAACCTTAAAATGATTACAAAGTTTGTAAATACTGATTATATATTGATAATGTTTACCCTAGGAAACTATTTCTCTTAACACTACTAATAATGCATTTTATAGTGAAGATGTGCTTGACAATTGTTGAAGAAATATTTCTAGTGCACACCATACAACTAAGAACTGTTCATTTATTTAAAGTCAAAAACAGTTAAAACTGCATGTGACGTACAAATTTGGAGAAGCTCAAAAATCCCTGCAAGTTTTCTGGAGCTCTGAGATCTCTGCCCTAACTCACATACATATTAATTTGAATTAACATTCCAGGAAGAAATGAGCTTTTTTTATAAGGGTTCATAATAAAATATTACCTCCTGTGTAATAAAAACTATTTGCAAAAGTAATTCAGCTACAGATTTTGGCTATTATCTCTTAATGTACCCGCCATGACGAAATGGACTTACTACCGCGAGAACATGAAGGAAAATTTGAGTAACTACACCGCGCCAGGAAATTCTCTCCGGAAGTGGCACCTTGGTGCTAACAACAAAAATTATATTGGTAGCAGCGTGTAACAAAAAAAATAATAGTTTTTCTATTACCATTGTATAACTTTGTCATTCGATGACTGCAGCCCGCTGCATAATGAAACTCATTACGATACTGATTTCATTATGATACAGGTTCCTGACCAATCACAGAAGTGTACAAACCGAGTATTGACACTTCATTAATCATTGAGAATCGTTCTAGTGAATGTTTTGTTCAATTGAGTACATTAAAGTTGCATTTAACATTATGTTTCTCAGTTTTAATTTCTTTTATTATCAGTAACTTTTACGTGGAATATTATTAACAATAAGTTGGAGGGTAATTTCACTTTGATCTTATTTGACTAGCCCAGTGGTAGTGGTGAAGGGAACATTTGACTGACGTTGAGATCAGAACGCAATTTATTAAGGGTTATTGTGTTGTTACCGTGTGTTTGTACTTAAAAACTGGCCAATTGTTTAGTTCGAAATGTCTAGTATATTAGAGGATAAGTTGGCGCCTCCAGATATAAGAGAAAAGCGAAAATGGTGACCTCGCAATTATTGTCTCAACTTTTGTACTCTCGCAGGCAGGCTGGTAAACCAAAGCCACCTGCGGCAGGTAGGGTAGCTGTCCGCTAGGTGGCCTTGGCTGAATCCTGCATGTAACCTGCAACGAAACGATTGAATTTGAAAGCTTTATAAGTTAAAGTTTCCATAAGCTGTAGAAAAGTACTGTATGAAACTAGATGTAATGGGTATTAATACACTCGCGTGAAGTTTATGATATTCGCTCGTATCGTCAGATCACATTCGTGTGGTAGGAAATGGTGCGGCGTTAACGACATTTTCATCATGTAAATGAATTTGAGGCGTTGTTTCGTCGTATGTATTTATTTTGGCATAAAGCTTTTTCGGCCGCATTGCGACCATCTTCAGTGCTACAAAATAATGATTAATAAATAATACTACTAATAATAAATACTAATAATAATAAATGATAATTAATAATAAATAATAATAATAAATAATGTAATAATCAAATATAAGATATTATAAATGAAATTAGAATTTGTGTGAAATAGAAAATTTGGAGTATATATAAACATAATTTTTAAAAAAATTTATTTCTACCTTTTCGACTACAAGTCTTTCAGGGAGTTTAAAATAACAATATAGTAAAGGCCCGTTTTCACGATGGAATATGTCATGGAATATTCCACGACATTTGAAAGGCGCGACTTTCACAGTCGTGACTTTTCTTGAAAGTCGAGAGTGCGCGTTTACACGTTGACATCTACTTCCATGACATTTTTAGTCACGTAACACCAAAGCAAAATGTATTTAAAATACGTATTTCAAGTCGAAGTATTTAAATAGATCATAAATGTTATTCAATTTGGGCCAACAACTGGAGAATGAAAATCAATATGAATAAATGCCAAGCCAAAATATGTACGTTATGTAAGCCAATAAGTCCTCCCCTTCTCATTCATAAACCTCCTATTCCTCTTCATATGTTAAATATTTAGGTCTCCATTTACACACAAAACTGAACTGGAAAATTCATATTAAAAATGTGATACAAAAAACTACTATTAAAATACACAAACTAAATTCCCTTATAGTAACTAAACTCTTCGTGTTAAAACTGCTAAATTAATATACACTTCAATTAATAGGCCTACTTTAACATATGCATATCCAATTTTGTCAAATGAAGGTAAATCAAAAATACAAAAAGCTCAAAATACCCAAAACAAATACTTTAGAAAAATTCAACATACACCTTGGTTTATTCCCAATACACAAATTCATAATGAATTAAATCTCCCTACAATACATGACTGATTAAAAATTATAGTCTCAAATTTTTGAACTCTCTTCCTTCATTATATCATGCACAATGTTTTCATCTTGGTAAATCTTATCCCTTTCCTCGTGGAATTAATTCTAAATTTTCTAAAGACAAATTTCATCTTCTGTAGTTTTATTTTCTCATATTTCCAATCCAATCTTATCTTTACAACATTTTTTTTCTCAAATTTTACCTTAATAAATTCTTTTAAAGAGGTTACTGTTTAGTATCCATGACGACTGTTCTTATTTGTAAATTTCAAAGCTCTGAAAGACATATTGTTGAACAGAAAGTAATAATAAAAAATAAATAAATAATAATAATAATAATTTTTAAAAAGTAATACTAATTTGAAACTTAAGAATTATGTTTCCATAGCCTAAAGAATCGATTTGAAACATGTGGGTTTGTTTACTTGAATAAATAGATATGGAAAAATACATTATGAGTAGATAGGAAGTGATGAGCACAGAAGGTTCTTTTACTTGTAAAATACGAGCATAGAACATTCATTTTATTCTTAAGACTATTAGATTTATTTATGAATCTGGATATTATATTTCAAATTTGGGTAGAAATGCCCATGGTTTCTGGGTAAACAAGGGTTGTTAACATTAATTTTCAATCTTCATCCCTGAGTCTTGTAATATTATTGATACACATACAATACATTCATGTCTTGAATTGCCCTACACTTCAAAGACTCACTATTTCTACATAATGCAAGAATCTTACATAAAATGAAGATATATCCTATGAATTAACTTCATGTGAATTTTTTAAATTTTTGACAGTGAACCGTGAATTAGTTTGGGGTATGAAGCAGCAAATATTATTGATTGGGGAATTATTGAAAAGTATAATGCTTACACACCAAATACTATCTGGCATATTTTACTAAAAAAATAACAATTATATCTATAATATAGCCAATGTAGAGTTTTTGTTTTTATTTAATTTTGACCATCTTTACATTTCAATTCGATTTTAAAATTTTTCGTTAGGAAATCGATCTTCAAACAACTTTTCATTTACACAAAAATGAAGCCTATTTAGGTTACACAGGTAAACATATTCGTTTCGATTGAAAACAATATACTAAAACATTTTTAATTCGAAGATACGTGACATTACACGCAATTTGAATATGAAAATTCACGAAGATTTTCCACACACACATAAATGCTAGAAACTAATCACGATTAAGTAATGTACAAGCCACTGTTTCATGTCACCCTAACCTAAAAACAAATATTTCTCTATTCATATTCGTATGCCAATGCTATCAGGACTACGGTGTTACTATTAAAATTGTGAAATAAGTTTCCTCCGAGGCAAGTAGTTATTAACTTTACTCGCAACTTCTATTCGAGACAACCCATAGCTATAGGTCACGCCAGTCGGCAAGTCCTATTCACTTCCGCCCAACTTGGACCCCGGCTCCAGCCCGTGCCCCGTGTCCTGCTTCGAGCTGGCGAAGTTGCTCCTACCGTGACTGCTTGCAGTCTGATATACTTACAAATTCTACCGCGAGGTGTCTCTGCTATCGCAAAAGCCACACCAGAATCAAGCAGAGCTTGATAAAATGTCGCGATCATGCGACACCTAGCGGCCCTACCGAGAAACACGCAAAATGTCGTGTCATATTCCATCGTGAAAACGGGCCTTACCGGCTGTTTTGATCACTGACAGTAACCTAATAAAAATAAGGAATTATTAATCATATTTTTAAGATATATCTTAAAATATATATATATATATATATATATATATATATATATATATATATATATATATATATATATATAATTCTACATATATGTAGAATTTTTAATGTAAAGTTAGAAGGAATGTAAATAAAGGATGAAAATAATTGCAATGAAGATTTATGAAGGACGAAATTTATCTTTTGGAAATTTTGATTGGATACGACGAGGAAAGTTATAAGTGCGACCGAGATTAAAAAGTTGGGCATGGTGTAAAGAAGGTAAATTTTCAAATAGCTGACTATGATATTTAATATATTCATGAATTGTAATGATTTGTAATTCTTTATGAATTTGCGAATTAGGGATAAACCAGGGGGCATGAACAATTCTACTTAAAAATTTGTTTTGAATAATTTGTGTTTTTTGAATATTTGTTTTAGCTGCATTAGACCATATTCGACAAGCGTAAGTTAGAGAAAGACGAATAATGGATGTGTAAATGAATTTGTCAGTTTTAATACGAAGGGAAGAATTATTGTTAATAAGGGCATTGAGTTTATGAATTTTTATATGCTTTTTGAAGAATGTTTTTTATGTGTGTTTTCCAATTAAGTTTTATATCTAAGTAAAGTCCTAAATATTTTATGGAAAAAGTAGACGGGAACCAAGGAATATGAGTGTTATTAATTTAAGTGGAGGGGGAAAAATCGGTTTACATAAAGTGAATATTATTACTTGACATTTCGACATGTTAATTTTGATTCTCCAATTATTAGCCCAGTTAGAATATAGATTAAGATCTGTTTGTAGTTTGTTTTTTGCAGTTAGAATGTGAGGATGTGAGGTAATAAGGGCAGTGTCATCAGCAAAAAGAGCTAAATCTGAATAAATGAATTTTCGTATATCATATAGAAAAATATTGAAAAGGAGAGGAGAGAGACAGGAATCTTGAGGTACCCCAGCAGAAATATTAACTTTTTGTGAAAAGGAGTTGTTGTATTTAACTATAAATAATAGATTAGTTAAGAAGTTTCTAATAATATTTACAAGATAGGAGTACCAATGATATTTAGTTTATATATCAGACCTTCATGCCAAACTTTGTCAAAAGCTTTTTAAATATCTAGAAATATAGCTAAAGAATGATGTTTTAAATGAAAAGAGTTTTCTATTTTTTCGGTGGTGCGTAATAATTGGTGAAGAGTAGAGTGTTGGTGAGTAAATCCAAATTGAGTTGGTTGAATAATATTATTTAGTATAGTAAATTGAAGCATTCTATGAAGTAAGAGAGTTTCAAAGATTTTCAAAAGGGAAGAAAGTAAATTAATGTCTAGGATCTTTTTTTGGTTTACATATGGGAGTTATTGCCGCTAATTTCCAATTATTAGGAAAATAGTGAAGACGAAGAGAGGAATTTAAAATGTTAGTAAAGGCTGCTATAGATTTTTTTCCTAGATGTTTTAAAGATTTATTAGTAATTAAGTCATAACCAGCTGATTTACGTATTTTTAATTTTTTGATAATAAGGTTAATTTCTGATGGTGATATGGAGTTAATAATTTGTGGAACATTATAATTCGGAAGAGAGAGATAATGTATCACATGATTATATAATTGTGTATTAATTATAGGATTAGGAAGAAAGGAAGTTTGAAAGTGGGTACCAAGTAAATGATTTTTTTCAAGATCTGTTTGAGCAGTAGTAGAAGAATCTGTGAGAATTGGAATAGTTACCTTTTCTTTGTGGAGACGTTTAATTGTCGACCATAATTGTTTAGATTGAGGATGTAGTTGTTGCAGAAAATTTTGATTTTGAGATAACTTAAACATATGTATTTTTGATACATATGATATTTATAATACGTGAAATTTTATTAAGTTTTGATTTGATGTCAGAACGGCGAGTTAACTGCCAATAACGACGAAGAGAGTATTCGGTTTTAATTAGATTAATGATTTTTAAAGGTAATGGATTGTAAATAGTTGGTAATTGTGGAATGTAATGTGAACTGGTATGAAGTGTATTGTGTATTGTAGAAGTGAAGTGTGTTAAGTAATTGTCAATATCTTGCGTTATTTTGATATGAGGAAATTGAATATTATTTTCAATGTCATACTTAAATTGATTCCAATTAATTTTTTGAAAGAGGATTAAAAGTAGGGGTAGATATTAAGATGGGGTAATATTAAAGGAAAAAGATATGTTAATAATAATCGGTAGATGGTCAGAATCTAATTCTGGAAGTACAAATTGTGTAATAGGAAAGGGAAAATTTTGTGTAAGAATTATATCAAGAATGTTGAGAATAATATTGTCATTATAAGAATAGTATGTAGGCTAAGAAGGAGAATGTATTTGAATATTATAAGTAGTAATAAATTTGAGTAATTTAATGCCGTTTGGGTTGGTAGTATTGCATCCCCAGATTTGATGTTTGCAGTTGAGATCGCCTAGTAGAATGATTTTATTTGTATTGTTGAAAATTTGTTTAAATTTTGTTAGAGGAAAAGTAAATTTCGGCGGTTTGTAGGCAACTAAAAAATGGTAGTTAATTTGATTAATATTAATGATTATTGTAAGTATTTCAAGAGAAGGACAGATATTATGCTGAACTAAACAGTGTTTTATGAAAGGTTTAATAAGAATTGCAACACCTCCTGAGGCTATGGAATTGATTCTGTCAAATCGATAAATTTTATAGTTAGTAATAAAGAACTTTTCATTTGGAAGATGTGTTTCAGTGATGAATGCCATATGTACGTTATGTGTGTATAAAAAATGTTCAAATGTGAGTTGACGTTTGGGACCATTAGCATTCCAATTTAGAAGTGTTAATTGATTAGTAATATTGTTATTCATTTATGTTGTAAAAGTGATTCGATCATATTTTGAATTTGAGGAATGAGTGTTGATAATATTTGTGTTACTATAGTACTTACAATTTGCTGAATATTACAAGGAGAGGAGGAAAGTGAGGTATTTTGTGGTGAAAGAGGAGGATTTTGATTATTTTTGTCCAAGGGTTTTGAAAAGATTTTCGTGGAATTGGAAGAGGGGGAAAATTATTAGAATTTAAAGAGAAAGAGGGATTTGGGGAATGAGATGGGAAGTGTTAGTTGTAGATGGATTGTTATTAGTTTTGTTGATTTTGTTATTCAAAACACGTTTATAATAGGAACAACCTCGGTAGTTTGCTGAATGATTTTGACCACAGTTAACACATGCGGGGGGAGTCTCGTCTAATTTTGGACAATCTGAATAATGATGGAGTTGTGAGCATTTAACACAACATGAAGTTAACTTAGTTTGCCTGTGAGTGACCATACCGTTGGCAGTTTTTACACTGTACAGGTATAAATCTGTTTGTTTTTGGTTGAACTTTTATAACGCAATGAAAAAGTTTATCAAGATTTAAAATGTTTTTTGGCTTGAGGTGAGTTATTCAGGTCGACTGCACAAGTTTGTAGAGGTTGTCTTGATCTATCGTTGACGCGACACACTTGCTGATCAGCATAACCAAGACGATAAAGTTCATTATAAATGTCAAGTTCACTTAAGGAAACAGGAATATCTTTAAACGTTACTTGAAATTTTGATTTCCCAGGATCTTGATATGTATAGAACTGTATATTAGAATTTTCACAAAATTGTCTAAAATTTCTATGATCATCAATGTTAGTGAAGTAAATTTGGATTTCATTGTATCTAGATTTTGTTGAATATTCATTTTTAACCAACTTTGCAATGTCTTGTATTAATAATTGATAGTTCTTACCAATCACTGTGATGGGAGGAATTTTAATTGAAGCAGTAGAAGATGGAGTACTTGTTTCTGGTATTGTCGATAGAACTTCGTATCTTGAGTAAGTTGGAATATTATATATGGTAGAAGTAGGTCTGGAACGTTTGGTTGTTTTTTCTGCAGGATCTTGAGGATGTTGACGTCGTATATTGTTGGATATATCTGTAAGGACTGGTTGGGTTTGATCATTTGCATTTACTGACGAATCTTGATCAGACGAAGTTGTAGTGTTTGGTGTAGCCATTTGTTGAGGTTGAGTCTGTTGTTGAGGATCGATAGATTGAAGAGATTGAAGATGTTGAAAGTCCATACTTTGAGCTGGTTGAGACTGGTTTGCACTATTTGTTGTTTGAAGGTGAATTTCATTAGGAAACATAACAATTTTAGTCTTTCACTCGACTCCCCTAAGGGAGAAGAGTAAATATTAATATTAATTACGCTTCCTTTGGTAAGTTTTACCTGAATCTTCTGAAATGAAGTTGTAGATAGCTTTTATATATAAATTTGGCGATGTTAGAATACTTTAGCTCAAATTTATGATTTACAATGCAGGAATATATTCCGTAGATAGATAGATAGATAGATTTATTAAAGTTCGCTTTGAGCTAATGCTCGGTGGCAAACATTATTACAACTAGATCTACGACAATTACAAAACTATTACGAATATTTACAAATATAATTACAATTAGAATTAGAGATTAATATCCTAGTTACAATTAATTTTGAGTTATCTATATGTTGACTTATAGCTTTTCTAACACTTCACTCCACTTCACTTCATTTCACTGCGCTGCACTACACTACACTCCCCTCCCCTTCCGTGCCCCCACCACAACTACACTTCACTTCACTGTATAAGAGACATGACCATATTATTAATAATACTAACGATTATAATAATGAAACTACTACTAATAATATTAATAATAATAATAATGATAAAAGTCCCAGTATTATTAATGATGACCTACATAGAATTAAGTGTATTTTTAAATTTCACTACATTAGAAGGAAGAGTCTCTAGTGCTTTTGCAGGTAAATATGCACCATTATCTGAGCACGGCCACCAAACATAATTTTGAATAGACAGTACTAATAAAAGAAGAAAATTAAATGAAATACAAGTCCCCCAGCCGCCTCAGAATAGGTATGCCAGTTTTCTCATCTCAATTTATTTAAATTTAAATTTATTTATCTACATCATTTGTATTTCATTTAATTTTGAATAATGAAACAACGCTTCAAAGTCATTAACAATCGTGTATTAATTCCCATCATTACATCATAATTAATCACTCAATGTACTAAAATATCGCGCACACCGCAATCATAACAGATGATGAAGTGTTGTTTTCTTCACTTTTCCCAGAAATCTGTTTGGTACCAACATAATGCAGTTTTTAGTAGGAGACCCTAACTCGGCTGAGTACGGAGAGACTTTCCTAGAGCACCATGCATTACTGTCTGATCTCAAGAAAATGTACACAGATAATGAAACCACATTTATTACTGAAAATGAACATAAAATACTTTAGCAAGTCCATTACTGTAATTTAATACTGTAAATTTATTCATTAAAATTATTAATTTCTTAAAATGTATTACTCTAAATGAACATAAGAGTCCTTCATTGAGTAAAACCTGAAGTAAGCATGTCAAATTTTTGAATTTGTAATTTTGTTAAATACAATGAACTATCATTTCATTTTATTAACATGTATTGATAATGCACTTATTAAAAATTCCCACAATTCGAGCTAAGAAGTTGAGTAGAAAAATGATAAAACCAATGAAAGTATAATACAAGAATAAATGAATAAAAGTATATAATATTAATCAACATGTAACACTACAAATTGGAAATTAAATTTGGGGATTGATATGAATTTAAGCAATTACTTAAAGTATTGAATAGCCTAGTGGTATTTTGAATGCGCTAGAGGGACAGACCAATTCTGCAACACGGCGGCGTACTTTAGTGTGGCTTTTTGTGTGTTCTCTCCACTTAATTGATAGTTCTCACTGATCCCGTCACAAAGCAAGAAAATTTCTATCGCGCTCAGCGGGCGGGCAAGTCTTCTCCACCCCTCTGCTTTCTGAAGCTATACAACCTGATAAACACTGACTTTCTTACGGATTAAAACAATTTTTACTACAATATTTTGTGATTATACCTGCAGTTTAAGGTTAGATACCTCTACCCATGTATACTATTAAAAAATAAATATTCAGTACTGAATTATTTCTCATTGTCTTTTCGTTTTTCAACTTTTATAATCTTTATACATTTTTGTATTTTATGAACTTTGATGGGTGGAGTATCATTGGGAAATTAACCCCCAGCCTCATCATGGGCCAGACGAAGCTGAGAAAGGTTTCAGGAAAAGTGTGTAGGGGGCGTTGCGATTACTTTTTGTTAGCGAGTCGAATTTCTGTCAGTGATCAAGCAGTGAAAACTTTATAAAACTCAGATGCATACCATGTGAAGGGGTGAGAATGCAAGTGGCCTAAGTCACTTTATCCTAACTTTCGAGAATAAATTATTTCGAGTTTGATATTAATTACGCATCCTTGATCACTACGATCCGATTGTATTAGTGTTTTGAGAATGAACCAATGTAATGTGTCAATTAAAATATATTGTAAACCTTACTTTAAGACAAATAGCTCAACCCATTAAATCCTGGTAAATGCTCCACATTTATTACAGCATTTCCCGCTTCGTTAATAAACATCTAATTGACTACAAACAGGTTTGAGACAAATAACATTAACAAATTATTCAACATATATAACATTTATATAAAAGTGTACATTTTTGTTAGTATATATATTTCCATTTTATTGAATATATATATTCAGTTTTAGAGGAAGGGTTGAAGAGAAAGTATTGTTAAAATTTATATTCAAATTTATTTTACGTCATTTCCAAAGACATTTCAATACTATAGCTTCAACACGAGTTGAATGCAGTAGTTTTCAATGCAATAGTGACATCTCAGACCGTTCTCCTTGCACGAGTTTTTTTTTTTTTTTTTTTTTTTTTACAAAAAAATTTTAAACTTTATTCCACTTTCTATAATACTGATATTACACAAAATACATTTTCATTTAATTTACCTAGTCAATAAAATTTATTCCTAAGAACATTCTTATTTTTATATCTATCCAATAAAATTTATAAAGACTTGATAGATGCACCAAGTGCACAAAATTACATTAGTGCAGTAGCAAATTTCTTACAGTTTCAATTTTGCAAATCGCAAACTACAAGACAATCACTTAAAATGTAAAAACCAAAGTTCATTCACTCAAAATATTCTTAAATTCAACTAAATTATTTTGGCATGTAAAATATGCAACATGCTTTTACACAATACTAAAATAATTTATAAGTTACAATTATTTTCCTAAGCTGTATCACAGACTCTTCTGGCTTTATTTGAATCTTCTGCTGCAGGTGCTTTTCTGAAACAAAGTTCAAGAAATCCATTTTCAATTGCGTCAACAATGTTACAATAAAAGATAATAATATTAATATTTTAACTTTGAAAGATATTCAGAATTTCAAATTAACAGACTACATTCATATGACTTCATTACATTCCTTTTTTAACACAACATATTTGTTATATCACTAATGCTTCTTTAACAAAGGAAAAGTAATTAGAAAACTCTTAATATTGAAATTGTCCGACCTTTAAATTAATCTTTACCAAATCTCGTCCCTTTTAGTCATATTTCGTCAGTAACTTATTGTTTCAGCCATTTTGATGCAAATTTGACATCCGCGTGTATACATAAGTTTAACGCGTTAACAGGAGTTTCGGCGGACCACCTTTGCCTACACAAGACGACCATTGGAAATATTTTACAGCAACACGAAAAAATACGAAACTTAAAAATATATAGTATCGTTCAGAATAATCTTTCAGCATCGGGGAATGTAGGGGGGATGATCAATGTAAATTTATTTATTTATTTTTTTACGTCAAAAAAACAGTTAAAAACTGCGTATGACGTGCTATGGGGAAAAGTGAATTGTGTGCACATTTTCAAAATTCTGTGATCCCTACAATAAGTCATATACTACTTAAATTTTGAATTTTGAAAGGGAGAAAAAAACATGGCTCTTATTACTTCCTGCCGCGACAACATGGAAACGATAATTTGAATAATTGTATTTCCCACTGAATTCTAGAAGACGTGCACAGAAAATGAAGTTATATTTATGTCCAGAAGTAAAACAAGGGGCCATCTCAGCATTTGCTCAATGGATCAGGGAAACTGGACAAAAAACCTGATCGAGATGGGGGTCATTGACCCGGAAGCTGTGTTACAATAGTTGTTACAGGTTGTTTATACTCTTTTATATAGTCCAAATGGTAATTAATGCATTATGTATCCTTGTTAAAATGAATGAAACTTCGTTTAACAAAGTTACCCGAGACTTGACATGATAGGCAACGCATCTAGCACTGGTGTTTGACAGGCTCTCTCTTTGGGTAATAATGACGCAAGGAATCTCGGGGGAAGCAACGAGCAATGACATATCGAGTTGGTCTGTTCAGCGTCGACTAAATTAGCACATGCATATTCGTCAGAACTCTTGCACCAATCAGCATGGCAGATCAATTGGGGAATTTTTGCTCAAATTTAGCTATCAAACCGCCGCCTTCACCGCTAATGGGCTGATCGAAGCGGTGTTCATTTTCTTATTGAACACAAGTACAAAAGTAGCGTTTCAATCAAGCGCCATGTCAAACATTTTAAAACGAGATTTCTCACCATATGTTTATTGACGAAAAAGTTCTCTTCGATTCTCTACATCGTTTAGAATTTTACTATTATTTCATCTACCTGTAGGGCTCAGTATTCGTCATGGTGACCAGGGATTTTGTTCGCAAAGTGGTATTAACATGAAAACCGGATATCCTTCGAGCTTTTCCGGCATTTGGCTTTAATAACAGACTAGGGGACAAAACTTTGAGTGGAGAAAGGACAAGTAGATTTTGTATATATTTGTGCTCCAAGCGGTCGATAAAAAAATTATAATAGTGTTTTACAAGAAATATGAAAAAATGCTAAAAACTTTGCAGACAGTTAACCATCGAAAAATGATAGGTTGAAATTGGCAAAATCCTCTCCAACAAAATAAATTTAGCCGGCCCGGTGGCCGAGATCGCTAAGGCAGTAGTGTCGTAGTGATCTCGGACCGAAGGGTCGCGGGTTCGAGTCCCGCCTCGGGCATGGTTGTATTTGTGTTCGCCCTTTCACCCCTTATCATCAATCACCATATCGTTTCATCCACATAGTTACCAGACCGTTAACAGCAATAGTGGTCGCTAATGACCTTAGATGTTGATGCGACCTTAAATAAACCAATAAAAAAAATTAATTTTCCCCAGAGCTAAAAAGTTTGCAGACTGGTTTGTTTTCAAGCATTTCTCCTAGAGTGGTGGTCGTCCCTTTCTTTGCCACAGCAGATGGATTGCTCCTTGTTAAGTTCAGCGCGATGACTTCAGCAGCGGAGTTGCTCGTTTGAACCTCTGCTCATGCCCCCGCCACAGTTTTTCCACCAGGTATCGGGGAAGGTAATTAGCTTCCTAGTGGTTGCGGACACTGCGTTCAGAGAAATTGGCGCGAGAATTAAAAGTAAGGGTTGCATAAATTGCTATGGAGTGGCGGTAAGTCACTGGATATCGGGTCCATGACAGTCTTTGGGAGAAGTTAGACAGTTATTGACACATTTACCTATATTAATTTCCATTTCCTCTATAAGCCAAAGAAATTATCCATTAAAATTAAATACACAAGTCCGATTTCTAATTCTCAATTTAGGGTAAAATTTAAAAAATTTAATTAGAATTATCTTTTTTGTAATCCTCTTTGCTTAAGAACGATATAAAAGTCTGAATTTTTGACATTAAGCTAAGGATGTTTTACAGACAACTAGTCTTTTCTGTTAAAAGCGCTGTTCGTCGGCAAGCGAGAATTGTTAACTTGTAGAGACTTATTTCACATTGCTAAATACAATAAACAATGATTTAATAACAAAACAAAACGGAAAGAGTTGCCATTCAATAATATTCCAAGATGTATATATACGAGAATTTAATAAGAAACAATCATAAAATAGCAATAAAGAACAGGAGCATAATACAATTCTGTAATTTGATAGAAAAAACATGGCAAACATTTTTGTATGTATGAAGCCACTATTCGCCGCCTTTCTCTGCTTCAGCTTGCGCATGGACAACCCGTACTGGATTGAGAGGAAATGAGTGCGTAGTCAAGGAAAGTTGCCCGTGCCCTAAGCAGCGCCGGGTTCCCCGATGGGAAAGTAGCTAGCGCGGCTGCGGTTTCACGTGCATGGTTTACACCGAAATTTTTGATCTCTGCAAGCGATCGTGGCAAATTAACAGCTCGCGCTTCGGGGGAAGCAGCAAAAGTCGCGATATGCACCATCAGGTGACCACGAAATTTAGATTCCACGCACTTAATATCAAGTTTTTCAGATGTTCCTGTTAGAAAACTAAAATTCCTGGTCACCGTGACTAATCGACTTCGGCTCGACCTACGTACACTAATGTGCATGGCGGGTAGCGAGCAGAAACTTTACTTGTTTTCCCTACTCTACACCTTGTCTGGTTTCCTCCGTATATTTAATATTTCACTACTTTAAATGTTTTTTGCTCATATTTGTACGTACAATCAATTGTGCTATCTTAGCTTTGAAGAATGATTAAATATATGCAATTTGTTTTTGAGTGGCAGATTAGTCTTCAGACACCATCCTTAATAAAAGCATCTATGATTCCGTTCTATTAATGTAGACCCATCACATCTGCTTTAATATGAGATCTGACAAATACTTCATAGGATTCGAAAGGAACCGATGTTTAGTCTTAAATTGTCTTTTTATATAAGGATTGGACTCAAAAAGCAAGTCTTAATACGTAGTTTTCATGTTAAGATTATCACGTTTTAATAAACTTGGTGACAGTGCTGGAACATTTAAAGTATTATTATTTACTTCAAAAGTTTTTGTTAACGCACAATCCTGAACTTCTCACGAATTTTTTCGTACCTCGAAAATGCGCTGTACATTATAACCCAAACCTAAAAACTGCCCAGAAATAAATTATCCAAGAAATTCTTTGTCTCCAATCTTATGACCTTTTCAATTTGTTCAAAATTTTCTAATCTTTTAATTTGTAGAATACAATCTACACGTTACCATTATCTCAATGTTTACAAACGCTATAGTTTGTTTACGCGTACATGTCCACAAGACTTACCTTTTACTAGTCTAGCATTCTTTTGACGTCCAAAACTCCGGACCACCTCTTTACGTCAACACTTCTCCCCTCTAGTTTAAAAGGGCTTGCCCAGGCTGCTTCATAATAGTGCCAGGCTCTGTTTATAAGACAATGGGAGCCCGGCAAGGTTTAAGATCTACCGCCGGTGGCTCTAGGTTTATGGTCTTTTTTTAAAGATGCGGGGTATCGAGAAGTAAACGAGGTTTGCTTCCAAAGGTGCGAAGTATGTGACAGGTAATTGCAATCTTCACACCCCATCGCCTGAAACATTTTATAAAGAATCTAATAAAGGAAAAGCATATTGGGGCAAATGTAATGCCTACTCGAGTTTTAAAATCTTTCAGGAGTTTAAGATTTTAACAGAAAGAATCTGATAAACAAAATGTTACAAAGTTCAATTTAAGGATACATGTTCGACTAAACTTTAGTAAATACAGAAGGTCCACGACATCGCATACTGATAAGATGCTAAACAGTAAGATATTTGAGAAGTTTCTTAGGCCCCGTCCCACCATCCACACCCTTCATACAAAAACTATGTTAATATGTTTCGTGGATATCTCACCATTTGATCAGAAAATTTAATTAAAAATAGAATTTGTTATTTAAAAAAGAATAATTCATAAGAAAATTTCTTAATATTTTATCACCGCCAAATTCAAAAGAAAAAAATCTTTAAAGAAATACCATGTTATAATACGAACAGGTCCAACAAAATCTGAAAAGTACCTTTCAAAACTCAAATTGGGAAAATCTGCAAAATTCACGACTGCTGGGCTGTAATTAAATAAAAACCTTTTTACTTTTTTCTCGTCTTTAAAGACCCTGTCTTCAATGCACTTTAATAACAGTGTGCAGTCCATTAAAAAGTTATTAAAATTTTATTAATGCACAAAAATAACTACTTTTAGTGTATTATACATTTAGCACCCACTAATATTTTGTCATTTGATTATAGTTGCAAATTCTGTTTTTGAAGCTCCAATTTTTTTAAAATCATTTTCGGCAGCCATTCGGCGACCATAAGTGCACCATAAGCTAAGGAAAAGTGGTGAAGGGTAAGAAGAATACATGTGTAGAAATGTAGGAATGGGTTGGTCTGGTATTTATGAAAAAATGTTTACTGTGCAATACAGACACGAAAAAAAATCTTAAAATTTCCTCAAAACATTTTTTCAGATTTATTCAATTGCAGGGCTATAATTAAAAACAAACTGACATTTTCCACTACTTTCCCGGAATTTTAACATTCTAAGCACTTCCAATCTTCCTCTAAAGGTCACCGATGGCTGCTGAACAGCTGGTAAATATTGTGCCTAGGACGTGGTGTCTCCCTGAAAACCAAGTAGTTACCGACTGGCCTCGGTAGCTTACATTCTTGCACCTGCTGTTTTCGACTAGAGAAAAGTTTTTCCCCTTGCCCAAGAATTCATCCTTGTAAACTTACCTATAAGTATACAAAATGCGGACACTTGCGAGAACTATGCGCTTCGTAAGTAAGGATTGTACAAAAACTGAAAATTTATTTAAAGCGTCCAACTGCGAACGCCTATTCCCCGAACAGTGTTACAGCATTGTACTATGCGAGGGAAACAACTCCAATTTTGCTAAGAGGCGAGATTAAAATGCACAGAAAGCTGAAGATAATTTCGTTTTCTCTCTAAGTTACTTTTATATTGATTTCGGCTTCCGCACTTTTCTGACCACCAGTGCTATGGAGTGAAGGCACCCATAGAAAATCTGATAAATTGTAAAAGGTGATAAAAGGTCTTTCGTATAAAGATTTATCAACTTTCCGTTTCTTATTATGAATCTAATCCGGGTCCTCACTGTTCCCATCTTTCCTTCACCTGCACCCGAACTGTCCATTTCCCCGTTGTCACTTACCCGTCTCCCAAACATGTCACCTGACAGTCTGTCCACTAAACAGTCTATGCGACACTGAACATTACATTAAATCGCCTAGGATACATCGCTTGCGAGTTATGCGCGATTATGAGAGTTGCAATAATCTCTTTTATGTTAATCTGGAAATCTACGGAGCATAGAGAAAGTTCTACAATACTGCGGAAAATCTATTTCGAGATGTCAACGGATATACGTCTTAGGGTCCCCTAGTACCGAAAAAGTTTTCAAAATTTCAGTTGTCGGTGATTTTGAAAATAACCAATTTTTGGGAGTACTTTATATGACGCCTCTGGGATATTTTTTAAAATTTTCACAAATACCTCCAAATTTCTTTACATTTATTGTAAGACTAGAGTAAAACTTCTAACGGTGGGATGGGTCTGATTTTCACAGTTAACCCTGAATTATCCAAAATCGCAAAAGCGAGATGAGTCTTCCCACAACTACAAAATTGAAGATGAAATTTTTTCTTTTAAATGAAATTGTTTTCCTCAATTAGTTCTTTCCTTAATGCCATGCATATATTTTGAAAATCTTAGTACATTTCGTGCAATATTAAGTGAAATATGTGCAATATTAAAAAATAGAACAATTCAAAACCGGCTCCAAATGTCTTGAATTTCAAAAATTCAACTTTTCGTAGGAACACTAAGACAACGCCATTCTTCTCTCATTCTTTTGTTTTCGTTTTTTACGAACTTTTTTTACTTCTGCGTTAATATTTTCATTATCAGCGATTTCTTCTTACCAGTGCTACAGGCACTGAAATAAGATGACAAGTCCTTTTGCAGTTTTTTTTTCCTTTCTAAAAATTACGCAACTTTTTAAAGTTTCTCAAGCCGTTAATATGTAAATTTCTAACGACTTGTGTAAATTATTGCATTTGTGAGTGGCAGTGATTAACCACATTCAATTCAGTTTTTCGTGAACTCAAAAAGGTTTGTGTAAAGGAGCTTCAACTTTCGCATATACAGTAAAGCTTAAAAGATTTTTAAAAACTGCTCCAAATTTTGCAACGAAAATTTCCATTTAGAAGGTGGTTTACTCTTTAATATTATTTAAGTAATATTTCGGATCTACCATTCGGAAATCGAAACATTCAGAATATTAAAAAAAAATACTTCGGCCAGCGATGGATTTGAGCTAGCAAGAGTGTGGGGCAAAATCGTAAAGCTAGCCCAGACTAATTTAAACTACGAGAAAAATTGTTTTTCCGTTGCACCATTAGCTTCTAAAATCTGTTAAGTAGGTCTGAGGTGTAATTGCCTATCCACCAGTAGCACACATTCATAGTGGTGTCGATAGTTCCTTATTAACTGCAAAAACGTCGTCTTTCCTTATAGCATATGATATTCAAAGGATCCATCCAATTCCTAGGATGATGTCCAAGGTCAAACTAGTGGGTGCTATAACAATTGATACGCATCTAAAATAAACACTAAAATAAATGCACAAAATGGTTCAACTCTTGTTAATGGCTTTTTTATAAGTTGTGATTTAAAGCCGGGAAAAGGAAAAAAATGGTTTTCGGTTTTTGAAAAAGTCAGTCTTAAAAAGCTGAAAAAACGTAAAAAAAATGACTTGAGAGAATTTGAGATTTTTAGGGTGATCGAAGGTTCTAAGGCAATTAAAATTGTAAAGGGGTGAGAGGGAACTAGGAAACTTTTCAAATTTATATATTCGAGTTTTAGCGCAAATAAGGGAAATGTTTTAGGAAATGTTTTCAATCTTATTCTGGGACACATAATTATAGCAGTATGTTTTAGTTCACACATCTCTTATGTGAATGATCTTTGAATTCTTTTTACGAGGATGCTATCGTCCCGAATATTGTAGACAACACAAACTTCGTCCTGTAGAATATTATAGTAAATATTCATTCCATAAAAGGCACAATTATATTTCTAACTTGCTCATATTTGGAAATTAATGACTGGTCATTTTCATTCGTGAGTTCTAGGATACTGACCTTCAGCCATCCTAGAATACTGGTCCAGCCACGACCAAACTTTCTGTAGTTTTCATGTTCAACTGATCTGGAACATTTTTGTCGTGAAACCTGAAGAGAAAATTAAAAATCGTAAAAATATCGCAAAATTTTTTAATACATTTCGAAACGAGTGCACGATTTTAAAATCTATTTAATGTAATCTGAAAACTGGTATGCATTTCTTTTACAATTTGAATTTCACTTCACAAGAGTGAAATTATAGTTTACTCCTTTCAAGGTTTTTAGTACTCACCTTCATCTCTCACGATTCATATTTCTTTTAAGATGAGACGTGATGCAACACTAAACACAGTATTGCTTCTCTGCATCATCGATCCCCTTGTCTCTTCAGGATGGAGTTCTTTTCAGAGTCAGTCTCCAGCCACGCAATACGACGAGGGCGCATTGGATCTTCGTGTGATGGCCCCGCTCGCGTCTCCAGACAATTCCACAACCCCTGTCAGCTTGTAGAGGTGGAGTCTGGCATCCGCACTCGCTTCCCTCCAACGTGCATCCGGAAATTAGGAAGCTGTGAAGAAAAGCATATGGGAGCATTTCATCTAAAAGCACTGCAAGAAAGACTCACTCGTTACAATTTACATCAACTTTTCATTTTGGCATCTGATACAGTCATGAGAAAAATATTACCTCTATATTCTCGCATTTATTTGCGTGCTGGACTTTTACACACCATAAAATTTCACTTTAGCAAAACAAATTGAGTTACATTTTTGCGTAGGTTAACTTAGGTACTACTAATTACAAGAAACTAGCATTTCATTCAGTAACTTTTATATCTACCACTTTCCACTGAACTATCACCATTAAACTATAATACGATATTCCATAAACTACTTTTTCGCTACATATCATGCTAGGAAAAAAAGGTTTGTTAGCATTTTTACGCATGCTCCATTTCATGCCATGCAGTTGGGAAAAGACTTAAGGAAATTGAGTGAAATTGTTACTGTAGATTACAGCTCCCTGTAAAGAAATCAAAAAGTTAATATTCCTGAAAGAAAGAAAATCTTTAGTATTTAAAATTCACCGCTCATTTTCGAAAGGGTGGATTTCCATAATTAGTCCACACCATTCTCCCAGGAACCTCCAGGAGAGAAGTTTTATTTAACCAATTCCTGTAAGTAATCGATAATCAAATTGCACAGAAAATAGGAAGTTTTGTTCAGAATTTTAGAAGTTATCAGCTTTGCGCCTGTAAATAAAAGAGGCATAAAAACAAATATTTTCCCCAGCAGGTGTTTGCAGCCTGGTGGCAGAAGAATGACCATACATTAGAATTGAACATTTAATTAAAGACTATATTTATACATTAATTTATTACCTTGACATTATTAAAACATTTTACCATTGATTTCCAAAGTGATTGATACAAAAACTAATGGTGCTATTTTTAAATTTTACAGCACTGCACTGCACTGCACTACTTTCCGTTACTACACGAAATCCAACTTTTTGTTCATTGTATTTCACTCTTAACAACCTAACACCTTTAATGAAAGCCAGCTTCTTACATCGAAACATACTCCCTTTTGATGTACTTCTAATCTTTCGTTTAAATCCGATCTTGTTTCTTACGTTTCAATCCACCGATCTTCAGAAGATTTTTGCCTATTTTTTTATTGAAGATGGAAAGAAAAGTAATGTCCTTTTTTCTTATTTATCCCGGTTTATATTATTAATTCACTTTCTATAAGGTAAAAGAAATAATTAAATAACTACATATATGAATATTGATATTTTGGTAACGCCATATAACCTTATGACATTTTCTGGTATTCCAGTACTAAATTTTCAAAAAGTGATGCAATGTTAATCCTGCTGGTTTATTTTGTCGGGGTCCTTGTGAAGAATTTATGGTCTTCTTAGTGCAATTAGTCAAACTTTCTTCGCCTTTTATTTCCTTTTCTCAATTGCGATTTTGTAATTTATCATTTTTGCAGACCATGGTGGGATCTGAACATTGACATTAACATCTCTCATGATTTCTGAGGTTTGATACTTATAGAAGATTAAAGAACTTTTATAAAATAAATAATTTCGAATAATGAAGATCGCGGGAATATTTTTAGTTCAGTCACTTCCAGGTTTGATTGTCTGGAAAAAGACTAGTTTTGATTATTTCTCTAGTCTTCAAGATTAGCACACTCATTACGGTTGAGCAATTTCATCACTAATGGAAAATGCAGAAAGACGCATTTCGAATTTTGTGTTCCACATTTTCACTGTAAATGTTTTATTTCTCACTGATTAATAATGGCCAATCCGCATTGATATTTTGCGGAAAAGTAAATTTTACCAAACGTTGCTTTTAAACATTTAAGACAATTCAATGCTTTATAGAGGTATGAACTTTATTTAATAAGCACACGCTAACGAGATATTTTAAAGAAATTTAAAATTTGAATATTCAAACTTACGAATCTTGAACGACTTCTCGATGCTACAGGTAGCTGATAGGGCTCCTACTACGATAACACCCAGGAAAGTCTCCTAGTGATGCTTAGAGCTTTTGAAAATATAATTGCGAATTGTAATAAACGAAAAATTTTATCACTTCGTAGAAAAATGTACTGTTACAACAGTTCACTACTTTATTGTTAAAGTATCTACTTTGGTGCATGTAGGATTATTCATCCAGGCATCCCAGATAAAAAAATAACTTGAATATTCTTTATTACTTAAAATATGTTCTTAAAAGATCAGGATGCTGCAAATTTTTATTCGATTAGACTTGTTTGCATCTAAGAATAGCAGTAAGTATGAGGTACCCTGTAGTGTGTAATCTCCACGTTTTCTTAAGCTTCATAATATTTTGCTCCCAATATTTATAAGTATCAACAATGGGAGGGGGTATCTTGTGTAAACTAAATTTTCGCTTCATAGGTAGAGCAAACCTTATTTGAATCTTTGCATGAACTGCAGATTTGTTTGCCAACAAAATAGTAACGCACCTCTATTTACTGTTACCACAAAAGGAGAGCTCAACAAAAGGGCGCACATAGTATTTTTATGCTCAAAAGTAAAACTAAAGGCCATAACAGCATTTGCATAATGGCTGAAGAAAACTTGTCAAAATACCTGATAAAAGTTACTGATCCAATAGATGTAGTATACACTTGTTACGTGCATGCACAGTCTTTATCTAAATTATGTAGTACTAGTGAATTTTTTTGAAGGTCTTCAAATCAGAAGGTTTTGAAATTATTCTGTAGCAGAAAAGATATTACTTAACACAACTTGAATATGTTTTGTTTATTGTCGTCTGATAAAGTGTTTCTAAAGTAACAAATTACTATATGATACACGTGAGTATAATATACAACTGATGTAAACTTGCGTATTTATTTGGGGAGATCTTTTGGTGGGCATTTGATATTGACCTAATGAATATAATTCCTACGACGTACTATATTAATGTGAATATAATTGCAATTAAAATGCACGTAAAACCCACTAACTTAGGTGACGTCGATTTTACTTATCCGTATTCGTTTTCACAAGTGGTTTGGGAGTTCCCTAATTCGTGGGGATATATACAAGTATAATTTTTATCTTTTGGATAAAAGTTTATGGTTACACCAAAACATTTTTCAATTTTCCTACCCTGATAAACTTTACCTTACGTAGAATTAATTCCCAATGGCTCAATCTCTTTCCCTTTAAATACACTGTACTGTCGCTTCTCACTAAAGGCAAACTAGTCCACTTAACCTTCATCCGCCTCTCCCCCTCCGTAACCAGTTTTCTCCAACATCTTTAGAAAGAAGCATGCCTCATTTTATTAAAGTTCAAGTTACATTTAAATTTCGATTAGAATTTTCAAAATTGTTGGGGCCTCCTTAAGAATTGTTACAATGAATTGGAAGAAGTATCATGAAACTTAACACGATTTCCAAATATCCCGACAAAAAAGTCTCCGATATCCACTATCCCAAAGCGAGACTTAACTTCAATGCAACATTTTATTACGTAGCATATTTGATTATTTTTCATGGATTGGCCGTCCTACAGAAACTGCGCCAAGTATGAAGGGGTGAGGCTTTCCTTTTTAGCTTCCTAAGAGCTTTTTCAGGGTTCTTTCACCTACACACTGCCCCCAAATGACTGATCTGGAAAGAAATTACGGTAATTCTCTACCTCAAGACTATGCAAGCTTAAAACAGTTTGTTTCTAAGTTTGTTTTTATTTATTTGTATTTTGGCAATGCGCGCGTATGTACTACATCCAATATTTGAAAGGATGTGCATCAAACTTTATATACCAATTTTTTTAATAGTTCTATTTCAAATTCCTGGGTAGCGCAAACGTGTCCTTTGTTAATATTCATATTTAGATTTAGGCACAAAGTACAATATAATTTTCAAAAAGGAATCAAAAATGTTTAACAGTTTACGAGACGTTTCATACATTTTTATGAAGAAAAAGGCAATGTGTTAAATAATTCAAAATTTAATATTTTTTAATTTCTTAATATCTTAATTCTAACAGTGAATTATTGAAGTCTTCAAATTAAGATATGCCACATAAAAATTTAAAAACTTGGGTAGACGACTACCTTAACTGGGGATAGGTAGCAGCGTTCAAGTTGCTTTAGGCATTTGGCTACCGGTAGTAATGAAATTTTACATTTGGGATGGATAGTTAAGGGCAAGGTCAGCGGTCAGCTGCTCCCTTTCAAGTGAAAGATACCTTCTTGGGATGGATAGTTAAAGGTACGGTCAGCAGCTACCTGCTCCCTTTTAGGCGGAAGAAACCGAGAAGACCTTTTATTCATCGAGGAAAACTGAATCGATCAAAGAATCCTTCGAATGGCTGACATTGGAACATTAAGAGGATTAAGATAATGCGGATATGAAGGAAGGATTGTCGTGAAAGTAGGGATTTAGTCCCCTTACAACTGGGGAGAGGGGAAGGGGGGTCCCTTGGTGACCTAAACTGACCACACCGAACGGAGTGAATCACTCAGTTTCTCTTGAAACCATTGAAATATAAAAAGAAATTCGCTTAAGTTAAGAAGTTACATGAAGAGGAATGGACTACATTAGATAGAATTAGAATGTTATGCATGGCAGGCAAATTTTCACGTATTAGATATCAATGTAACAAAATATCTGGCTGTGATATTAAGGAGAGTTGGGTATTAATGAGAAAATTTAGATTAAACGCCATTCTAACTAAGCTCCATTGAATGATTCATGTTCGTGACTAAGAATCGGGTAGCAATAGCATAATCTGCGTATACTTGTCTGAAATTTATATATGATTGTTTACTACTTCCTTTGCACATCAGGAACAATGTGTACCAGAAGATTAGAAATGTTTAAAGCACGTACTTAAGGAATAATCTAGATCAAACTGCGAGTTGTGTAAGGGACTACAACTCGCTACTAAAAAAAAAAAAAAGCTATGAAAAAGTAGCTTAGAGACTAAATCATCATGGAATGTTATTGTCAGAAGAATAAGTAGACTAAGAATTTGAAATTGTGTTGACAATACATTCTTCAGTCATTTTTCAATATACTTCTATAGAAATTCATATACCCTAACATTTGTCAAAGTAAACGGCAATCTCTTGACATTACATAAAAGAGAAGTGTAATAGTACTTTTAGAAGAAATGCGTTTGAACATTCAAGATTCACTTAATCACAGGTACAACAATGTGCATAATTTCGCCAGTAAACTAAATTGTTGAGAGTTTCTATACAATTGAATAAGTGTCTCCGGAATTTCAAAAATTCATTTCAATACTTTTGTTTAATCCACGACGGCTGATCACAAGTAAGTCAATCTAATAGTTTAATTGACTGCAGATGCCAATCCACGAATTAAGTACTGAATACGGCAACATTTTCTTAATTTAAACTGATGAAATTGTGGAGCTCACGCTGGAAGATCTAAAGTCCAAATCGAAAATAAAACTAAAAACAAGTAAATTTAACTTTTTAGGAGTCACTAACTTATAGGGCGTATATCAATTAGAAAAATCGAAACCGTTTCATTTACATGGAAAAATTGGGGGCATTTGCCAGTGATAAAGGACATTTGAAATTTAGTAAGTAATGTCAATTGCACTGTTCAAGCAAAGTGAACATTCCGTGAAGAAATTATCAGACACTAATTATAAGTTTTTGGAATGTCAGTAGTGGAAATTTAAACGCTCAAGAACAATTCTGATGTGACAGGTAGAAAGATTGCCCCTGAGTTTTACAAAATGAAAAAAGGTCAACAGAACGAAAGTCATTTGCATTATAAAAATTTTTTTGCTACGCAGTGCCTTTTCAAAATTTCAATTTGAAAAAAATAGTGAAAATAAAAAAATTTCACCTACAATTAGAAAATTTCTCCTTTAAAATCTTTCTCCTTTAAACTTTCTAGTTATTGCTTCCATTTGAAAATCTTGCAATCCCGAGAATCTATTAGTTATTTGAATACCGAAGAAGTTAATGCAACGTTACTTTTCAATTTTTTACCGACTATGTGAAATTGTGGGCAAAGATTGAGCAACAGAAGTCCGAGAACAATATGGCCGGGCCCGTACGTCGTTCCAATACAGAACCTGTAATCAAAAAA